>CAVNYN010227046.1:0-33383 GCA_963692815.1 Nyctanthes arbor-tristis
CTTCAATGTGATTTCTTTGCTAAAGATAGAGTGGAATGTTTCTCAATTGAGGAAAGGAATACAATGAATCAGGAATTTTTTGAACTTTGGAAGGACAAATTTCATCTTGCTCGGGGTATTTTCCAGAGGGAAATTCTAGCTTGCCACATTGCCAATTGAAATCTTACGGAGGAGAGAGAAAAATTCAACACTCCGTTTGGCAACCATTTTTAATTGGGGTAGTTTATAAATGGATTTAAAATTTCAAAATTTGTATAGGTATCGTCACCTAATGATGCCATATGCAGTTAATGATTAAAATGATGTGAAAAGTTACATCACATCAAATATGTGGCTTGATGGCGTGTTGCCGTGTGGCAAAAAATTGAAATTTAAATTGGTTTGACACACAGACAAGAAAGAAGTCCTGCCACTGTTCACCAGACTGGATGCTATCTTAATATGGAAATTGCATCTAACTCTGTTTGTGGTGGCTGAAATGCAGATTCCCAGGTGATGAAGGGCCAGTTGACTTCTTTGTCGATGAACCTTACCAGATAGGGGCTTCTTGACACGACCTTGATGAAGTGATCCTGCTTCAGCTTTGATCAGCTACAGGATGCTGGCTGCTTTTTGGTCTCATCCCTTTCCTTCTCTTAAAGTGTTTTTTATGTTTTCACTTTGATGCACGTATAGGTTATGTAGGTAGTTTGTTTGTTTCAATGTTTCTTATTGTTTCTTCTCTTTTGATATGGGATGATATACCTCTTTTGTGGATATCCTTAAAACTTTGTGGCAATGAAGTCCTTTATTTATTAAAAAAAAAAAAAAAAAGGAGGAGCCAGAAGCATGCAATGTTTTATACGATGCTTTAAAATGTTACTCCCATGTTTCATCATTCAGTCTAGCATCATAATTTAAGTTCCATCCTGAGTTTGAGAATAAAATCACCACAATGTTTTTCAACCTCAAAGTAGGTGCTCACACCATAAGAGAGAAATACCTTTAACTTATCCCACAAAGAAGGCAACAGTTCCTCTGAGGTCAAGTTCTTCTGCAGTCTCTTATACATTGCATTGATATACTTGTCAACCTATAAAAAAATATAAAATATGTAGTCAGTTTGTAAATCCGTATAGAGATGCCACATTCCTTGAGCGGGAATTTACTTACGCCAGATAAACTTGATTTGACAACCTTCCGCAGATCCATTTTTGATAGCCCTAGCTGGAACGGAATCTGAAAATTTTTCCGTGTGTAACTTCAAATCATGGATAATTAAACAGGAAAATGCTGGCTATGAGACAAGCAACAAGAAGAACTAGAAGTTAAGTTCACATGAAGCAATAAACAAAAAAACGTGATAAACGATTGTCGAGAACTGAATAACATAGGTAGCTTGTTAGACGATCTAGTATCTGTAGTGCTGCTATTATGCGGCTTGCAATTCTTGTTTCCCTTTCTGTTGTCTACAGGAAAAAATGTCCCTTGAGCTGTTTGAACAGAAGATTTATATGGTGCAGGTGTACGTACAACATCATAAAAACCTTCTGCAATGAACTTTCACCAGCCAAACTTGATACAACCTTCTGCTAGTCACTTGTTTCACCATTTGCTCAGTGAACGTAGAGATGAAAGTGCCAGGCAGAAAGTCAAAACCATGATTAACTATCTGAAGAGGCATGTCATAAGCTTGGTAACAGAGAAGAGCATTGAGATCCAGTAGACTGTTTAACTATCACTTATACCGCATGCGGAAGGGAAACAGCAAGCAGATAACTGATACAGCCAATGCAATATTTATTGGGAACAGGGCTAAGTTTGTGATCATTGTGGAGGCAGAGACAGTTCCAAGGATCAATGAAATCAAAAGCCCAGACACAACAAAACAATTCAAATCCTCGGGACACAGACCAAGAATAAGATTGAAAAATTGTTACAATAAGCACACACATCGACAAGCGCAATGCTTCCACATGGGGCATCAATCGCATGGATGTATAGAAATTGATTGTCTGTGGCAAAAAAATCCTACGATTGTATCCTATACACTATGTATTCTTTAAAGAACATTTCTTTTACTGATGTGAAAGAGAATAAAATGGTATCGGGACTGGATCAGAAGCCTTAATAAATTAGACAGTACAATATCCAATTCTTAAGAAATAAATTTCAGGATAAAAAGCATCAAAATGAAAATAATACATCATCCTTGCATAGGAGGAGGATTCAAGTAGTCTGTAAAATCTGCAGATACCAACCTCTTCTGGCGTGATTGTGTACATCAAATCTTCAATTCTGTGCTCAAACTGGAAAAGCCGGTCAAATTGCTGATTGAGAAAGAGAGAGAAAAAAGAAACACAATCTCAGGAAGAGATAATGAGAATTCATATGAATCAATAGAACATTCAACAGTACAACATATCAGATACAACAATGAAGAAACCAGCAATTATAAAGTATAAAGGTTGAATAACTTACAGAGTATATGATTGCGGTAATAAAGCGTGTACAAGCTTGCTCATACGATTCGCTTGCTAGGTGATAAAACTTCGCTAAAATGGGCACAACATTGGCCAGGTCGTATAAACTGCAGGTGTTCCAATCAACATACAAATCTAATTATCATCTTTTGGATATTAGTTTTCGAATTAATAGAATATTTATTGTTGCAGGGTTTAAGCACAACATATAATGTGATACAGGATTACATCTGAAGTTAGGGATACCTATTCTGAAAGGCTGCATAATTCTCTAAAAGCATAATATCTGTATATCTCGGGTCTGCCTGAGCAACTTTGTCCAATGTCGCAAACATTACAGAAACCTGCCAAACAATTTTTTTAAAACATAGCACATAAAGCATAATAACACATTGAAGCAAGAAAAAGGAAGTATACGATCTTAAACTTTAACAACGGATCATATAAGATAAGAATGCAAGGATTTCTTGGATAATACTACAAGAGGAAGTTAATCAGTATTCGCATAAAAAATTAAAGTGAGCTCCCCAAAAATTTATACAAAGATTTCGTAGTAGCCATAACACACAAAGCATGATAACACAGAGAAGCAAGAAAAAGGAAGTATATGATCTAAACTTGTAACAGAGGATCAAATAAGATAAGAATGCAAGGGTTTCTTGGATAATATTACAAGAGAAAGTTAATCTGTATTCGCATCAAACATTAAAGTGAACTCCCCAAAAATTTATTCAAAGATTTCGTAGTAGCCATAACACACACATAAGCAAGAGAAAGGAAAAATATGCTCCCTCTCTCCCTACCTCTAGACACACCCATTGGAGAGCCACTGTCAATTCCTGCTTAAAAGTAATCATTCAACTAGATGTGTGCTAGTAAGATTTTTGTTGCTAATACAGCAGGTATGTTTCTGAGATACTTTATGCCTTTGTTCATTTCAACATAAAAGTTGGAGAAAATGGATTTCTTGATTGCCACATTGGGAGACAAAGGGGCCCGCAGACTTGCATTCAACCCAATGCATAGTGTGCAATGGATTAATTTATCCTTTTCCAATATGTTTACCAATGAATTTATTTGATCGAAAGATTATGGAACTTCCAATTTAAGCATGGTTAAATTGTAAATTGGGTCTCTTTTCTGTAATAGACAACTGAGATTTTTGAGTTAGTATGAGGCTGTGTACTCTAATACTAACAGGGCCCCAAGAACTCCAGATAAGTGTCTTATCAGCTTATAATTTCTGTAGAACAAACCCTATGTATTGTGGACTTGAACTAGAAGTACCTTTAAAATAATAAAAAATAAAAAATATTGGATTTTGAAAAGGAATTAGCCTAGAATTGTATTTCCAGTAAACTTCCAAATTAACCATTAATACTATAAGCAAACTAAACATTACAGGCGAGTGTCGTACACTGTATTAGCTGAATCCTTCCCACTGCCTTCTGATAAAAGCGTATCAAAATATAAAACATAAAACAAATTGAAATTAAAAAATAAATCATAACTGTTAAAATTACTGTTGTATTATAATTAGTACTCGTAATATATTATTAATCTATCACTGCTTCACCCAATTGAATTGGATACTTTAATGCAAATCCCCATTCATGTAATCTCCCCCTTTGAAAGTCAGAAATAATAACCAGTTCCATATATAAGCCAAATTGTTAATCAAGAATTTGTCAAATAGCTGGAATGACTCTTGCAAATTGCAAATACTAATTTGTTGAGAATAAGCAGATTGAAGCCGAAACATAGTCATTGCTGGGATAAATTGATTATTACAATGAGAGAGAAGCAGAGCAAAACCCAGGTATAATTTTTTTAATCATTTTGACATCAAATACAGGTAATTGAAGCTCAGATATTCATATTAAGTCAAGAAAATGATTGTTGGCGAAGAACTCACAAATTTTGTGTATGCCTGATCGACCAAATCCCTTGATTGTCCCTGAATGTACTGTTCCATGCGAGATCGGAAGAGTGGCAAATCTATATAACAGTAACATGACAAATTGATACAAGTACAGAACCACAGAATATCATAAGAAACTACGAGAACTGCAGAAAAAAGCTGACACTGATAGTTTAAATTAGTCTGAAATCCTAATTGAGTATTTTATGTAACCCCCAGTTAGCATTCTATTTCCATTTCAAAATAGAAATAGAATAAATGGAATGAGTGGTTTCATTTTGTGGAGTATATGTGGTCTAATGAAATGTGCAGATATGATTGATTTGACCAATTCCTACTTTAACACTACCTGGACTTTTATGCATAGCGAGGACTACTTCGAGATACATGTAAATTTTAATAGCTAAACTTAATCCATAAATCTACCAAGACTAGCATTATTATCTAAGAATTACATAACTTCTCAAACAAATTCACCTTTCTGCTTCTGTGACATGGCCACTATATTTGTGGGGTTAATTTGAGGTCAGTTGATTGGGGAATGTAAAACCTAAAATAATGAAATGAACTCATGTCAAGGCTGCCACTGCCTGTGAGCTAATTCGTATCGGTATTTTGCTCAGTCAAAGCTATAGTTGTAATTTGATCTCTGACCTATCGACCTTTAGTTTTGATTTTATGAAATTCAACTGATTTCAGGTGCAAACTAAACACAGTTATCAGATTCTAGAACAGGTTGTTTGAACTTATTTTCAGAAAAATTGTTTAGTAAGATCACAGTTACTTCTGCCATGTTGAGTATAGAGGGGGGGAACAACTTTCACTTCTGTCGTCAAGAGAGAATCATATTCCACTAGCTTTTAGCAAAGGGCATACTATGCAGTGTATTAAGTAGAACGGATGTTATTTTGACATTTCTTTGAAAACACGGGGAGTTTATAGCTACTTTGGAACAGATTTTTGTCCCTTTTTCCTTTTTACACTGTTGACACCCAGATAACACTCAATATGGGCAGAAGTATAGCGACTTTAATCAATCGTGTTGGCACACCTTCAGTATAATTCACCGTCTATGTAGTCAAACGATAACTGAATAAGACAAATTCAAAATTCACCAAGGTGAGAAGCATTCAGACCATTATCTATGATTCCATATACATGGCAGGAATGAATGAATTCTCAGTTTCAGCTTACCTGGGTATATATGACAAAATTCCCACCTGCCGCACATTTCGTTCATTTCTTTCAATCTGATGGCAAGCTTCTTCAACAAACTGTGGTATTAAGTGCAATGAAGTTGATGAACGCCGTTATCCAAATATAACGTTTATATATGGATAAACAAGAAAGTTATAACTCACACGAGTGAACTGCATAGAAATTCTTAATTCCAGGTCATCAAGCAGAATACGTACAAATCCTGCAGCATCAGCTTTCTGGCCAGAAATATATCGTTCCGTAATTCCATGCATGGATATACAACGCAGAGGATCAATCTTGTATGCCCAGTCCACAACAGCATAGAAATCTTCCTATAAAGTTAAAACAGAAGCAGGAAGGCGAGGGAAATCTGTCAATCAGAACTTCGAAACCGGAGATGTTAAATAGATGATAGGGATTTTTTTAGTAAATACCTGTATTCCGTCAAGCAAATCACGAAGTGACTCATTCAATGCTTCCAGCTCTGCAGATCTTTTACCTATAAAATTGAATGGAGTGATAAAGAGTTCTCATATGCTGAAATAAGAGTTGCGAAAACTTTAGCTACCATTTTTCCCGTCATTGTCATCAATATCCATGATACCAAGATCATCATCATAATCATTATCATCATCATTTGGTCCAGCTTTTCCGTTGGCAAGATTCCCTGGTGGAACAAGAGTTGGCACTTCAAAGCACATGAAGTGTGCAAAAAAAGAACTCTGCAGATGATAAAAAGTAGAGTTGCAGTAAGTTGGCATCCCGTCCCCATTGGGACGTGTGTGTAGAGAGAGAGAGAGAGAGAGAGAGAGAGCGAGGGGGCTTCAATTATAACCTCGTCCACAAGGAGTGGAATGAAAATTGTCAGCATTTTTGCATATGCCTCGGAAACTGTGGAAGTGTCTGCACTGTTCACACTCTGACTGGAACCGGTAGAACCTTCAAGCCACACAGTTGGGTTCCTTGATGCTTTAGTACTAGCACGAAGCTCATTTGCAAACTCACGAGCCTGGTGGGAGAAAACATGATATTGTGAAAACAAGAATTTTCAAGCTCACGGCAATAACAAACCATCAAAAATGAGGCTAATTGCTGTGCAAGGTAAGATTCCTCCTACAACTGATTGTAGATAAGTCCCATACACAGAGCAAATTATCACTTGAATCACAAGGCATGCCCTTAGGGGATAAAATCTGTGTCTTATTTTCCTCAAGGGGGTGTTTGATTCTCATTGTACTGGGAAACGAGGGAACGAGTGGTGGTGGAAATTTGCTGGGTATTTGAAATGTGCGGTTATCAAATAGATAATATTATAATGTGAAAGTCAAAGTGAGAATCAAATGCTGCTTTGATCATTTAGAAGATAGTGATTATAATGTGAAGTTTCAAAGTGAGAATCAAATGCTGCTAGGGACAGCACTTTGAGTTAAATTTCCTCAAAGATGCACATTTTCTTCTTAATAATCCAGTAAGAACCCGACTTGCATAATGTTCTTCAAAATAGGAAGGGTACCACAAACCATAAAACATTATTCTGGAAAGATACATACGACAAACTGTAAACCTGAAGAATATGAAAGACAAGTATCTACAAGACCCAAGTAGAGAGATCAATTGTTGGCCAACCTCCCGGCGTAGAAGCAAATTAAGAGAGCTGCAGTAAGCTTTCCTTAATGGACCCAAGCAGTTCTTATCAAGACTCTGTAGATATCAGAAATACAGGAAAAGGATGTCAGGAAGGGGAAGCATATTAGGTAGGTCATCAAATAGAAGCAGCATCGGGTCACTCTTCCTTACTTTCAAGTGTTGCAAAAGGCGAGCATATGTTCTGCACTTATACCGCAGATCAGCATGATCAGGCCTCTTCAGTTGTCCACGCTGTTTAATTAAAGCAAATAAGCGCTCCTCATAGAATAATAATCATCGACCATAAACCATCATTGTACAACAATACCTGAGAGAAATAACTCTTGTCACTTATCATGAAATCCACCAAACTAGCAAAATAGTTTCTCAAGAACTCAGATGCTCTTCTAACGAAAGTAGTTTTCAACTTGTTAAGCTCTGCTCGCTTTTCTCTCACCTGAAAGAGAGTCAATGACATTGCTTATATGAGATACTCTCTAAAAGTTATCATATACTAGTGCTCTATTGTAAACTCAAAAGCTTATCATATCCTAGTGCTCTATTGTGCAACTCAAAAGCAACTCTGTTACGCAGTCAACAAGCTTCACACAAATGTTAATTTCACTGATACTAGCCATAATTTACCATAATTTAACCAATTCAACTTTTGTCCATTCCATTTAAAGAACAGAAGCAAGAAAAGCAATTGGAAAACCAAGTCAATAGATTGTCTGCATCTATCAATTATGTCAGAGAAACAGCCAAATGTATTTATTTCAAGTCATATACACATAATGTTCCTTGAATCAAACATATTTGTATGATTTGTCTTAGGAAGATAGTTAGTGTTCATACAGCTCGCATGTTTGCATAGCCACGATCCAAGTTGGGTACTTCAAGATTACGTAACGCGTTGGTCAGCCACTCACATGCTTCAATATTTTGAAGCATACGCACTTCGTCAAATGAACCTCCAGTTAAAGATGCTGCATACTGCAATTGACAAATAAAATGTCCAGAATGAAAATCACCTTGTATAACCTAATGAAGTCCCCTTTTTAAGTCTACAATAAAAGTAATAAAAAGAACCTCGGAAGGGATACACAATCTTTCAAGAAGCTTGTCAAGTTCCTCAATTAATGCTTTGTTGTTGACAGACTGCATTTCTAGCTTATTGTTACGTACTTCAATCTGCATATTCACGGAAATAATGCAGAACATGAGTGAAGAAGAGGCAAAGCACTCAGTGTTAAAGTTGGTTCATAAGAAGGAATTGCTTTCCTTAAGTAATAGCATTATCTAAATACAAGAGGAGACATAATTATTGATTACTTTTCTGCCAGAACTACACAAAACCTGGAAGCAGAAAGAAGCAAACTATGTGGGAAATCTATAGAAGAAGTACCAAAGATATATGAAACCAACTCACGATAACACAGAATATGCACATTTAAAACATAGTGATGCAGAGAGATTCATACTGATTCTATGTCCTCTCTCATATGCCTAAGTTTCAGATTAAAAATTCCCAACCATTCATCCATGTCATCAACACAGTTACTGGCTGCCTCAAGCCCCTGTAATACCTGCAGAAATAGAAATGGATAACTAAGAACTCACATAAAGCAATTTAGTGTGCAACTGAAAAGGAAAAAGTAAAGAATTGTAATATAACCTATACACCACTGAAAATATGTTCATTACAAAACACTGATAAATATTGATCAATATACGAAACAAGAGCATTAAACAGGTCTTATTCATGCACATTTTGTTACCAATCCTGTTACAAATTGTCTCCACAAATATAGATCTCAAATAAATCATAGATGTTTGGTAAACATTAACATCCCCAAGAGAGATTTTCAGAAAACAAACATAAAACCAGTAAGAAAACAGAATAAAATAAAAATAGGCATGCTATTATTATCCACTGTCATTTTTCATCAATATAGAAGTGTAGTTGCTAAGTTCAGTTATATTTTTAAGCTATCAAACGTAACAAGAAGCCAGATACAAGGACAACAGATGACGTGGGCATGGTGACACCAATGGCAGTCTAATAGCAATTAAGATCAGAAGCTAACAAAAGATGCGTGCTTGCATGCTGGGAGTGTAAACAAGTTGAGACTAAAAGGAAATTAAACTGGTCAAAATACAAGCGCCCACACGTAGACCTTGTTTGATACCCATTATTTTTTCCATTATAATTTCACCTATCACTGATTTAATTACTGATTTGACAACTACTCAACTATCAACACACATTTCAAATTTCAATTAAATCTCCACTACTCATTTCAACTCATTATAATTTCTCATTATAATTTGACTTTGATAATGAGAATCAAACAAGCACGTAATATGCTTTAAGGAAGGGATTAGGCAGCTGGCCTAGCGGATAAAGGCTCAAACCTTTACCGGAGTTACCCAGGTTCGAATCCCATGTGCCCCTCTCCCGTTCACTCCCTTTTTAAAAAAAATAGAAAGGGGGCTTCAAGGAAGGATGTACTACATCATCTATTAAAGGCTGACTCTCCAAAATAGCATGCACATTTGCAGCTTCCAAAGCTTGAAGCTCTCGTTTGAGCCGCTCAGAAAATGCCTCAGCTTCCCCAATTCCCATTACATAACTGCAAGTTATACCGTTAACAATGTCATTATTGGGCTATGGTAACAAGGAAAAGTAAGGATAACAGGATGATTTGTTAGATGCCCACATAGAAAACATGAAAAAGATGTGAAATATCACTGTGTGTGTATGTGTAGAGAGAGAGAGAGAGAGAGAGAGGGAGGGAGGGTTGCAGAAAAAGACAATGACCGTGTGAGAACATTAATATAATTTGGAAGAATATTTGACCTTTTATGTCAGTCCAACGCCAACATAAGCAGGAAACATTACAAAAAGAAATTCCGGAAATCATAATTGCGCATTTTTCCAGACATGCCACAACAAGGGTGGCAATCCATCATTCGGTAGTTTGTAGATCTCATGGAAATAGAAGACTTCTACCAGAAGCCAAATATAAATTAAAAAAAAAAAATGTAGAGAAAGAAAGTAAACAATTTATTCTGCAGTTTCATACGTATGTAAAACCTGTTTGGTACACATTATCAAACATTGCAGCAAGTACTTGGCAAACTTTCATATAGCTAAAAGAAATGTGCAAAGACACAATCAACACAATGCATAAGCGTCCTTGCCAGCAGATTCTTATAAT
Source organism: Nyctanthes arbor-tristis (assembly GCA_963692815.1). Taxonomy (NCBI): domain Eukaryota; kingdom Viridiplantae; phylum Streptophyta; class Magnoliopsida; order Lamiales; family Oleaceae; genus Nyctanthes; species Nyctanthes arbor-tristis. Next base: position 10,431 of record CAVNYN010227046.1, read on the forward strand.
TAGAACAGCAAGAAAAGTCAACATTGGCAGGGGGCAAAGTCATGGCTAACCCTAAATTTGTGAAGCCCAATTTGTAGTATTGTCATTGTGAATTAGAAGTATTGAAGACATGCTGGTAAAGTAGTATTTTCCTCCACAAAGAGCAGAAGGAAATCTTCCGATATATGTCAATAACATCCCATTCATACACACAAAACAAACAAAGGACTCTGATTTCTCTCAAATTGACGCCTCTCAGAGCATCCCATTATTATCGATTACACCCTGAGCAACGATTTCCTGGACTTATTTCGTTTAGCTCAAGATACAATCTGTTTTTAGTTCTCACCCTCTTCATATCTTCTTTATAACTCTAAAGCACAAGACTTACTCTTTTGATGAGTGCTCCTCTCTTTCTAAATATTGCTTGTTTCTCTGTTTTTAAGTCATGCAGCTGACACCAAACTTGAAACAAAATCACCTCAGAGACAGATAAGCTAATAAGATGAAAATACACATGGGCAATAGGGGCATCTCCAGACTCCAATAGGTTCTTTATCCTAAAAGAGCATATTTCACATTTCAAAGAGCACTTTAAAGTTAAAGAGTAAAGGTTTTATTTTTAACCTTCTCCAACAAACTCAATATCTTTAGCTCTTTATTTTACCTTTTCTTTTTTGTGGGGGCGGGGGGGGTGGGGGGGGCTCCAAGCAACATTTATTTTATTTCCTCATTTTAAATTGATGTTTTTATTTTTATTTTTCAATGACCAATAAAATTAAATGTGGTTTTGTTGAACCAAGAGAACTGTATTGAAACTTGTAGCTATTAAACTATAAAGTATGGATTTGGCTCTCCAAATATGGAGAGCGAAACCCAATTCTTTATCTTTAAAACCTAATTAAGAGAGTTCTTGGAGCTTATTTTTAAGCATTCACTCTCCAAAATAGAGAGCGTGTTGTGTTTAAAGAGTCTATGAAGATGCTTCAAAGTGTAATACTTACAGGCACAGCTCAGATGTTATATGCATGGCATCCAGCTTTCCGTAATGAGAATGAAGTTACCCTTCTTCATTTTCTCCCTTTGGCTTGAAAGTCATTAGTCCATAGAAGTTTTGCTAATTGAACTTTGAATTCACGATTCATTGATGTGATCTAAACTATAGGGGCTAAGGGAAAAAATTTTGAAACTCGTGGGCGGTCTAATTCGCGTCAAAGGAAATCCAAAGGAGGCAAAAGGACGTCACGAATACAAGAATTTGGCGCAAATTGTGCAATTAGGCAACTTGGTGATCCAAAGTGAGGAGTTAGAAACACGAGGGACCGGAACAAAAGGCACAACAAAGACTGAAGACTGCAAATTACGGGAATTGGTATAAGTATCACCATGCAGCCACACAAGTGCCTTGCAAGTGGTTGTGCACCAAAATTCAGAGAGGGGGGAGCTTTTGGAAACGGCCACATGGAGTTCAACTAAATGGCCGCATTGACTATTAATCAATTTAGGCTGCATGTCAATATGGAAAGTCATGAGATTTTCATGGTTTTCCTTCATTTTTTTGTGTTTTCTTTATGTTTCCTGTTCACTAATTAAATTAATTTCCCTAATTGGTTTAGTTCTTCTCTATCTATTTAAACACATTATCGTTGTAATTTAGATTATTCTAGATTTTTCGAACATTGAAATTTTCTATTAAGTTTGGAGAATTTTTATTCTCATTCTTCTTGTTAATTCAAGAATTTGTCACTTATCAAAAAATTCATGGAACTAATTCTCTGTGGCGTTACTTTGTGGTTCGCTAGTTTTTGTTAACGGGTCCTAGTTTCAAAGGTCCTCTTATTTAGATTTAGGTTTATTAAACATGCTTGTGGGTTTGTAGGAATTTCATCTTTGCCGGGCTTGCATCATTCATCCACATGAATTAAACCATTAGATAGGAACCCACATGAGAACTGTTGCATATAACCACAATGTGATCTGAAAATTCTATTACATGTCCTTCTTCTCTTTTGGGTTGAGGGGAGAGGGGGCTAGATTTCAATGAATCATGGAAGTACTGTAAAAACCAAAAAAAAAAAAAAAAATGAAAAGCATTTTTTTTTTTTAACAAAAATCAGCAACCACAAGGATGTATGCACGTGTTTTTGTCAGCCAAACTCTTAAGCTACTTAGATATACAAAATAAAACAAGTATTAAGTCATTAAGGTATATGCCGAAGAAAACATTGAAGGTATGAGTACAGTGGCATGCGCAACATGTAGCCATCAATTACAGTGCAGAGACTTCTCACAGTTAGGATTCATTTCAATTCAGCAGAAATGCCAATAATAAGGAGTCTTGCAAATTTTGCTTAAATCCAAAAAAAAAAGCTCAGCTGTAAACACCATTTCCTGTGGCAATAAAATAATTGAGCTTGTCCATATCAATGATTTCTAACATCCCCATAGAAATTACTTAGCAAAGGGCTAAAATGAAATAATGCTATTGGTAGATATCTTTGTGCCTGTCATGTTATCTAGACTAGATGGCCCATGGAAGACGGTGAATTTAAACAAGCTAGCTCATGAGAACCAAGGAGAGTCGAAAAAATAATCACACGTCATATATTTTATTCTGGTCAACACAATCAACTGTATTGGAATCGGTGATTAATATAGCCATGAGCAAAACCCAAGGGCTAAAGCCCTTAAGCCTAATTTTGCGGCCAAATGCTATTGTTTAATGTGTCAAATCGGCGGAATTTATTACTTTTGGATTTTTGTTTCTTTTCTAATTTTAAACTTCCGATCTGATTCATGGTTCTTGTTTAATTAGGAGTTTTATGATATTGTTTACTTATTTTATGAATTTTATATTTAACTGTTTTCCAAATATTTTGAGGATCTTTGTTTCCTAACTCAGGTAGTATAGGTTTAAGAAATTTTGCCAAATGGCACATTCATTGTACTGTGATTAAGACATAGAATTAAAAATAAAAATTAAATTTGATAGTTAATTCTCATCCTTGTTCAGGTTAAATTCCTTGTTTTCTTTGTTCTTCAAGAATAAGTTTCGAAATTATCAAGAGAAGTAGTGTTTTCTTGAAGCAATCAACATATAATATGTGCTCCCTGATCTTTATATCAACAGGTCTGGTTTAAACTTGCCAAACCACTTGATTTTCAACTTTCTTGGGTCAGATTCAATTTGTTTTGAGTTCGTTCCTTATGGGTTCACATCACTAGCGTATGAAGCCTTTTTTTCCATTATTATTTTTTTTTCTTTTGGGGAGTTATGGGTAGCAACTATGTACTATTTTGTTTCAGAAAATACACGAAACGCCAAGAATTTATTCCTTGACAAGAGATGAGCAAAATCATGTTTTGACTTCTATTTTGACTTTTAGCAATGAATAGACTGCATAGGCTTTTTAAGTTAAAGATTCTAACTGTTGGGTCCCAAGGACTGAGAAAACTAAGCTAGTTAGGAACCTAAAAAGCCATGGAATCTATCTAAATCTACCCTTAAGAACCTTCAATTTTAAGAACTTGTGGGAAGCATCCCAAAACTCTCTTCTATTTATGCAGCTTAGCCAAAAGATCATATTTTAGAACTTTAAAGATGGAACTTATATAATGTTCCTCCAGATTGTATCTTCCTTTCATCATTCTATGTTACCTTTCATCAAATTTTAACCCCCTTTTGTTTGAATCCAAATTTTGAAACCGTATTTCACAATTAAATCAAAAGCCTGGGAGAAGTGAATTTATATTTCCAGTGGTAGAGAAGCAGTACCCAAAAGAGTGCATAAATTGGTCTAGAGGTCACGGAATTAAAGCAGGTCATATTTCAAAAGAAGAGAGAAGCAAAAAATCTCGTAAGTGATGAGGGACCAAAAATCAGCCTAATTCGGTAAAACTCCATTAGCGTTCTAAAATCCCAAAAGCCAAGCTTCCGGTCCAGAGTAGTTTTTAGCATCCCTTGATACCCTTAAGCTTTTAAGGACTCTTCCCGTAAGCTAGTATGATCAGTTAGCTTTGTGTTCTTCAACTTTCACTGTTGTATACCTAAAGCTAAACCTCCTTTTAATCCAAACAAAGCAGTTGTTTCCACATTATTTTTCCATTCATAATTGATCTCAAAATCAATTTTTAGAGCTTAACATGACATTAAGCAACAGGTTTGGAAACCGATCAATCGATTTCCTGTACAAGCAATTAACTTTTGGAACTTGGGAAAAAGAAAATGAGTACATACGTGCCTAAAAGAGCCTCCATGTCTTCTTCCTCTGCTTGAGATACAAGTTCTCTTTCAACTGTCACCGTGTCACCTTCTGCAACTGAAGCTGCAACTGGGCCATCATGAAGATTCACCTGCTGCTTAGTGATTGTAGGTGTGTTTTCCTGCAATTGATATATGCATAGTAGACTCCAAGTCAAAACTTATCATCTCAGAAAATAATAAATAAAATAAACCATGAAAGAGTAGTCTTTCTCTTTACTTCCATAAATACAGAAATAGAGAAGAACTAACACCAGAAAAGGAATGACATACAATAGCATCAAATTTGACCAAGAATATATACAATATTCCATTGGTAATATACAAAGTTTTTTTTAGGGGTAACCAGTATATCACCAGGGATGAGATTGTGGATCTCCATGTTAGATGACTAATAACTAACAGACTTCCAGTGGAACAAGGAATTGTTTTCAATCTATTAGAGACAAATGACATGAGAAGCATGAATCATGTTTTAACACATAAAAGTTCAGCGTATTCATATGCACCTTAGCCCAAAGAGCCATCTCCACAACATCTATGCCCACGACTTTGGGAAGACGACCCAGGACATCCTTGCAGATATTTAAGATGCAAAGCAGAAGACGATTCCTATAACATAAAAAAGCATCACGGACCAATGAAAAGGATGCACACAGCTGCCATCATTTTTCAAGAACAAGATTTCTATGCTACCTGTCATCAACATTACGCATCGTCCACTGTGGTGGGGCTACACTCTGATTTCTAAGGTTATCGAAGCCCTTCATAAATAGGACCACTTTTCATTAGATTGAAAAATAGTTCCATGGGACAGCATAGCCTGAAAATTTTAAGAAAATACATCTCAAGAAGAATAAAACAGCATGCCAAGAATTACCAGCAAAAAAGTACATCCGCTGGGATCATTTATTAAAACATCCACTTTCGTTAGATGCTTCAGTTTGTATAATTTTGCTGGCTGCAAGTACAAGAAACAAAATTCAGTAGCAGTTAATAGCATGATTGCAGTATAACTGCCTGAAGATGAAATGGTCATACAAGAAAGCGTCACTAAATTCAGAAAAGTGTCAAACAACTACTGTCAATTTTAGTACTCATTGTAACTATAAGAATTAACATAGCAATATAATAGTGCATTTAAAACTTAAAAATCAAAACGCAGGGATAAGCCACTAATCAAATAAAAGACACAGACCACAAAAAATATAGAAATGATACTTGCCTCGACAACACCTCCAGTTGAATACTTTAAGACACGAAGAAAAGCCTTAGTTTCTTGACCTTTAGACTTTGCTGCAGACGCCACAAATAGTCATTACTCAACGTAAACAATAGAAGTATAGACTAGATAGAAATTGATAATAACCACATGACCAAAAATAAAAAATCAATGAGGACCATGAAGCTTAAAATGAGAACAAAAAAAAAGAAGCCCTTTTTAACTCTTACCTTCCTTAAACTCAGCCTGTTAGCAACCTTTATTTATTTCAAAATTGAATTTGGTCAAACAAATCACATCCATATATCTCATCAGACCTACATATACTATACAAATCTCTAGCACTCATTTTTCATAAAATCTAATTCTATTTCGAATTAGAAATAGAATGCTAAAGGGAAATTAAGGATTTTGGTATTGTTGTGGGACGTAGTTCTCAGCAGCAGCAGCAGGCGGCGGCGGCGGCAGCACAGAAGCAGTAAACTAAGCAGTTATATTCCACTTAATTACATAGACCTTAATTCTCCTTTTTCCCCTTTTGAAATCAATGTCCCTTTAGCGATTAAATACTGATACATAAACAAAGCACTTATATTCCACCAAATGCTTGAATATTGATTTTAGAACATATATCAAATCAAAAAAATTTTACTAAACAGTAAACTAATTCTTTTCATAGTTTATTCTTTCTCCAGATTAAGAAAAGCTAAATATATAAAAAGTTACACCAATAACAAACTGAGAGTAAGAAAAGTAAGCTAACTCATCACTCTAACTCTAGCTTACACTCCTAGCTGAGGATGGGACATTTTCTCACTGATCCCCTCAGGGAGAAAATTTAAGATCCGTACATCCATTATCTTTCATTTAACCATCTGTTTGAGACAGATGAAAAGAAACATGGCCACCCTTGCCCACAACCCAAAAAAAATATAAAACAGAAGAAAAAGAAAATTTTCTTGTCATTTACACCAAACAGACAAAATAAATAAATAAAAATAAAAATAAGACATTGAGGTATGGTTTCTATGCATATAAACAACTTCATTCAAGTTGATCCACTTAGAACCACTGCATCTACTTTGCCTTTCTATTTCTTCCAGAGTTTGACAGGGTTGACCAGACGTCAGTGGATTTTCCTAGCATCAATTGCAGTAACATATAGTTTAACCCTCAGGATATTACAGCAGTTAATTCCAAAATACACATACAAGGCTAAGACAGAGGCATTTAAACATTTTTCATTTCCTTAAGAGTTAATAAAGCCAGCAACTTAAATAACTTTACTTGCGGAAGTTTTATGCCAAGCACAAATGTAGACTTGAACCTTGTAAGATATAGAGTTTGAATAATTAAAACCTGAGAAAACTGAAGATAGATTTTTTGTATGTGAAAACTACAAAATCTAACAGTTGGAGCTGAATACGATAGTCCATTACGGTCCTCTTTCAAGTTTCAGCAATGGACCTTCCAGGATACGTTTATGTCAGCTTGAAACTGCCATATTCCAGAGCAGTAGTTTGACTCAAACCTGGCTAAACCTTATTCCACACTCCATAGTTATCTGACAGCATCTGAGTCTGAATAATAAATAAATTGGACGTAAAGGTTATTTCAATTAGAGGTTTAGATTTTGGAGCTCAGCCTGAAACCACTCGTTCGCCTTAGCATGTCCGGTCAAGCATAGAATGTTTATTATGGCAAGTTTCAAAATAGCTAATATGTGTGCAAGTGCTATTTCCGGAAAGGGAACTCATTTATTTTGTCGGGAAATAGGTAGAATAATAAGTACATGATGCATATTTCGCAACAAGAAGTTACTTCTTTATAGGCCATACAATTATGCCTCTTGATTAGCGCTCGATTGGAAGCTGAATAAGCTTCTTGCTCCTTATCATCCTAAAATTGACCAAAATTTTGGAGCATCTACTACCATTATAACTGCAAAAACTACGAGTAAATATACACAAAGCAGAAAGTGGCAATAGCAGGAGTATGGAAAAGGGCAATACTTGAGATGGCAAGAACTCGGGGTTTAGCCATGTGGCTCCGCCCCAATTTGCCGGCTTTTCCCCAGATCCCGCGGCTCTTTGCCACTCTGATCGACATTACGATCTTCTCCTTTGTGCCTTCAGTTGCTGCCTCGCAAGCTCGCCGGAGCTCCTCGTCATCGGCTCTCGATTTCGCCATTTCTCTCTCTCTACTTCTCTCTATCTATCTATCTGTCGTTCCAAATTTCCAATTACGAAGTGAAGGAAATGATTTGATTTGGTGGTTTTTGTTTCGTGTTCTGCGTTTAAACCTCTGTTCAGTCTCTCAGGTTAAAACAAGAAAAAAGTAAACGGTAATATTTATTTATTTCCAGCGGCACACGTGAAAGTTTTTGAAAATTTTCACTTTGGTCTCAGACATATTATTCCATTGCCCAATTGATACATAATCTTTCATTATATAGTTGTATAATAAAATTCTCAAATCTTAAATGAAGTGATGACATTTTCAGCGTGTTGTCTCATTGACCTGTTGAGAAATACGTCTCTTCAAATTTCAATCATCAATGTATGATGAAGCAATATTTGATAATGCACTTAATTTTACTAGCAGATACAAGCATATCTTATTGCATTAGAAAATTGTTCTCCATCCGCGCACATGAACTTCACTAGAAAGCACGTGATCTTCATAGAAAAGTTCATTATCAATAAATACGCTTTGCATGATATCAAGCAAATTCTAAATTGCTCACACATTACTATCTAGGGGCTTTGAGCTTAATAGGGACAACAATAAATGTGAGGAATAGGGCGTCCATACCGACCTAATAAAGAAGTTTCCAGAATGTTTCAAAGTTTCCAAGGATGGATAATCGTGTAGAATCTTGTGTGCTCAATTAGAGCAAAGTCCAAACTGGCATAACCAAATAATGTCTAATGTTTTCATTCTTTTTCAAAAGTTAATTGACAAGAATTGAAAGTTGCATTGAGAAAATTCTATTTATGACGATGCTTTTATAGTAATGTTTCATCATTTACATGTCTCTGCTGTATCATTATGAAAATTGGGTCGATATTAGACTTTTGTTTATTTTGAAAATAGAAATAGGAATAAAATGAATGGAAAAAAGAATGTGTTACATTTTTGGGCAAGATAAGGAAACATAGGGGCTCAAGTGCTAGATTCTTAAAGATTAAGAACCAAATTGTTAAATTTGGAGACAAGTAATAATCAACCTCATTTCCAGCTATTTATTACACCATATTTTCTAGCTATTACGGCACAACCTTTAAAAAAGGTCAGTACATAATTTGCATGGATAAATTACCATGTTGAAAAGATTCAGGGATTAAAGTAGTTTTTGAAAGTGATATTTTAAACAAACATACCGCAACATATTGATATTTAGATTATAAAGAAATCGAATTAGGAATTTTTTTTAATGAAATATATCCTTTTTTTAAGTGTATATTTGAAAATAAAAAACTTATTAGAAACGAAGTTTGACTTGTTCACTATATATTAAACAAAATTTAAGGCAGTAAAAAAATTTTGTTATCTTATGTCAAATACAAATTCATCAGTGTTCATTGTGGACACTTGAACAATGCCAATGTCAATTATAATGGGATACAGTACCCTTTAAGTGGTTATTTAAAGTTACTTATTCAAATCGAATTATAATGAGAAATTATAATTAGGTAAAATAAGTGGTGTATATATAATAAAATTTTGAAATTTGTGGTTATAAATGAACAATTGTCAAATCAATGGTCAATGAGATTATAAAATGCTTTGATAAAGAGAATCAAACACTTTAAATTTCGTTGATTTTTAAACTCTTGATGCCAAAACGTTCAAATAACTACTAATCTTTCACATATATCTTTGATTCTAATCTCTTGACCTCATAAATCAACCAACAAAATGACATGTAATAACCAAGAGTCTCTTACAGTTTCGATAATAATATAGAGCCACTCGCCTTTCGATATTACAAACTTATAGGACTCGCATATGAGTCTACGACATGTGATTAAAATGAGTGGTGGGAGATGCATCATGTATGTCCGTTGTCTCCATAATAGAAATAGAACTCATAATAAAGTCGAACAAATATTTTATCGCTTAACCGTAGAATGCATACACAAACATGTTTGATTCAAGAGTTGATTTAGGGGACTAAATTATAAGAATAGTACATACGAAAAAAACAAAAAGTGACCTCAAAATGATCAAAAATAGGATAAAAAGTAAGAAAAAAAATCTCGATAATTAGCACTTTCATCCCGGAATTATTTGAGACCTATTGGGAAATTTCAAGTGCAATTTTATATGATAAGTTGCGTCCCAATGATATTGTTCCCCATTTGTTTGGGCAAATACCGCTCGTCCACGGGCAAAGGCAAATGACCCCGTACCACCAACAACCTTGAGTTCTTCTTTGTTCCCATGTACATTCTTGGCCTGAATACTTACACTCCCCGAATATTCGTGTGTATGAAACGTGAGATAAATAACGTTGAACGCCGAATGTGCAAACTGCTGGTTCGGAATTATGAAGCCTTGTGCTTTTCCAAGGACTCGGGAGGTGTTCTCGGGTCCCTCAGTTAACGTGTGATGATAGATCAAGGCCGCAGTGGGGGCCGGAGGTGCCTCCAGGACAGGGATGTGGCTAGGGCTACCAATGTGGGTATGTTGAATGTACAAAGACAAGGGTAGACTGGGTCCCTTGGTGGTTTTCTTATGAGGTATGGGGGAGAATAAGGCAAGAAGAACTACCGAAGCTATGGCTAATAGAACTGCAGTGCAGAATATGATTCTTTGCAGCATTATTATGCAGATTAATGGCTAGAATATATGATGAATTGAGTTGGATTTGCACCTTTAAAAGAGTGAATTTAAAGTGCTTTTGTTAAAATCTTGGGGAGTTTTGGTTACCTACTCCTCCTTCAGCACCTAATCCTCTTTGTATATGCTGTACAAAAAGTTGATCATAATTAACAGTCTAATCAATGGAAAATTTACACCATCTCTTTCACCTTGCAAAAAGAATAATTTAATGTACATGAAAGTATTGGTCCTACAAAATGAATCAACTTATTAGAGGCTTAGCCTTGCGTACATGACCCATGCTATTCACGAGATCTTTTCGGATGCAGACAGGGAACATATTGATGTTTCTCAACCATTTGAACCGCCAGAGAACATAAGGAAAGCTTAGTTGATCTCGAGAAGTGAAACGGACCACCTCGTTAAACCAAAGGCACATGAACAGATTGGTGGCCGGAGTATGCTTCCTCACGATTATAGAGGCCTCAGCTAAAGCTGCAAAAATCAACAAGGAGTTTGTATATGAATACCTCATTCACTTTTTAGAGCTTTAGACAGATGCAAGAGTTATCCCCTCTACAAGGATGGGGAATCATGGAAAAAATGATTTCGGTTATGCAACCTTCTGAAACATACAAATAAGTTACCTAGTCCGAGACTTTAAGAAACTAGGTAATATTTCCAGCTCATACTCCCGCTCACACTAATGACTAGAATTTGAAGTGAACCTGCTTCCATGACGTGCAGGTAACAACAATTTTATGAAGACCAGGCCATTACCACCCTTGGGGACTGATTTCCCATGTTTGACTTAAAAGATAATCAGCTAAAAGACTAATTTCAATTTCTCTTTCCTAGTAATAACAAATATCATTATTATATTTTTAAGGCAAAAAACGCAAGCATACCTTTCTTTCCATTAAATCTTTTGTCCTCTGGAAGGCCATCCAGTTGATACTGTTTTATTTGGATCTCAACTTCCTCTGGGGTTGCCTTGTTTTTCTTAACAACAGCCTTTGCCTCATCGTAAACACTACTGCGGGCTCCATGTTCCGAAATTGCAAGTTCAGAATTTGAACGCCAAAGTAAGGCTTCCAAAACGCCCAAAGGGTCCCTCCTGAATTGGGACTTTGAATCAACCCAAATGGAATATCTAGCATTAACAAAAAGACGATGTGCAAGCATCTGATGAAAGTAAACATAAAATTAGTCAACAAAATCAGAAAAATATATTAGGAAATGAAAACTATGTGCATAAGATTTACTAACTTATACTGCAAATTTTAGCAGCTAAATGTTAATCCGTATCTCTATATCTAATGTGGTTTCTTCATTCATATTTAATTCAATTCTGTTTTCTAATTCATCTTCTCTATCTTCTATCATAATCTTACTTCTGATTTCCCTAGCTTTTCTAAGATTCATGTAGTAATCCATGTCTATTTATCCAAACTCTTTTTCTAGGGATGGCACATTGTAATCCAGATGATGGAAAATGCAAAATGAATTTGCCAATGCATAAACTGATTTTGCATATTTGATAAAGTAGAAGTTACATTTAGCACCAAAAATCTCTTATCTTATCAGGTAGATCCGGCTGTTCACTAGAATATGACATTTTCTAGCTTCCTTCAAGAGACATAATTTATATTTCCAGGCAAAAGTAATATGCCTATCAGATTCATATTTTACAAGATTTACAACAGTTGTAAAACAGAGACTAGGATTGAGAGGGTAAAATGGTAAGACTATTAACTACTAAGCAAGTCTGCAATTTAAAAACTGGCAACAATGGATGCCAACAAACTAGACTTTCTAAAGCATTTAAGTTGAAATTACAATCTTCCACCAACATATTATCTGATCCAACCCGTGAATTTCCAACAAGGTTTTTGATCTCCATGGCAAACACATCAATCACCAGATTTTAATTGAATCAAAAGACCAGTGACCGATTTTGTTGCTTTTCTAATTCTAGCAAAAAAGGTAAACTTCTACGGTGTTAAATTTTAGTCATGATGTGGTGGAATATATTACGAATGTATTACTTATGCACTTATTCCAGCGTTTTTAAACATGAAATTGCACGTACATGGAAATATAAAGCTTAGACAAAGAGCATTAATTTGATTATAGGTGAATAATTGCGATTTGGCAATATACGATATTAAATTTGTTGAAGATGGAAAATAAAAAACTGCTAACTTTGACTATAAGGATGGAGTTAAGTTGAAACCAGACAACGAACCCACTGTGTTGAAGATAAAGGTAAAATATCCGAACATTTTTGGAAACAAGAAGCTCCTCCGACGTAACATTCCTTCTTTTATTGACAGAACACTCTTCAAATAATGGAAAATAGAATACATGCCATATATCTAAGAATCAACTTTTTTATAAGATACTTCAAAAATACAAAAGAAACTAACGTGGATTCTACCAAAGAATACATCCCAAGAAACCAAAAGCAAGCACTGGTACATTAATGTCTTATTAGACATTTAGCTGTTGCCGCCTCATTACGGTATTGAGTTCTCCAGATCAGCAATTTGCAGCTGCTTGTCTCATGCAGATGAAGGTCATACATAAACGGTACACTGATTTGGAACTAATATTTTATTTTTAATATATTTTCAGTGTATTCATGATCCTAGAGACTCCTGCATACGAACTAACCTAATATTCATGCATTATGAAGACCAGGTTCAAGACCAAATCTATTGCTCAATGTTTAATCAACTCAATTTCTCTACTTTTCTTCCATTTAATCTTTTTAATGTTGCTAGGTTCGTTCCTACTTTTTGCTGTTTCAGTTAAATTCGTTATTTTTGCAGTCCTGCTCCCAATTAATAGAAGTGTTGAATTATATATCAACTATCTTGAGTTATTTGGGAGGAGCTCACCCCTCGAAGTCTTAGAATCACAAAATTTTTTTCCCTGAATCCCCCTCTCCCCTTCTTTCCTTTCTTCAGCTATGATACTATTATCTGGTATCAAAGCCTAGGCCATGGAGGACCAACTCAATGCATTGGAGGAGACAATAGCTGCACTTTCAGCGAGCCAATATGAGCTTTCTGCTGGCTAGAAGGAGCTCATGGCACGTCTTACGGAAAGAATGGAGAAATTAAGCAAGCTAGCTTCTGAAAAACTTCCAGCAGAGACATGGAAGTTTCCGTCTTTCCAGCAATCAATTTAAGGGACGGAAAGATTTCTGATTCAGACACTGCCAGTTTGGAAAACAATTTCATACCCATGACCGTAAAACTGGATTTTCCAAGATATGAAGGCAAAGATAACCCTACAATGTGGATCTGTAAAGCTGAAAAGTACTTTGCACATCATGATATTGCGGAGTTGAACCGAGTTACACTAGCTACATTCTACTTGGAAGGAGATGCACCCCTTTGGTTCCACATGTTGGAGCAAGAATTAATTTATGTCATATGGGAAGACTTTAGATCAAGAATCCAGATCAATTTGAAGAATATTGTGGAGTAATAAGATTGCATCATCTGGGTTTTGTGATGGATTATCAAAGCAACTTAGCAAATTTGAGCAGTAACTCTCAAAGGTTCGCTCTCTATCACCTGACTAAAAAGTGAGTTGCTTTATTGCCAAATTGAAGGACGGTATAAGGACTGATATGCAAGCAATTGACTCATTTCGCTAACAAGGGCAATTGGATTATCGAAGCTGTTTTGATCACAACCAAATATATCAGTTGCTAGACCGCCACATTCAAGGAGCGGGTTCCAGCATTCCAACTCTAACCCACTGACAGCAATTGAGAGGACGACACCTGAGGAATTCAACGAGAGAAGGAATAGGGGGCTTTGTTTCCACTACAATGGCCAGTATGGTCTGGGCCACAAGTGTCTTAAGCTTCAAGATATACGCATGTCCGGAGGAGAGTGCAGAAGATGTAGACATGAAGATAGAAAGTAGTAAAGAGGGGACAACACATCAAATATCATTACATCCTACAGGAGCGCAATCACCTAAAACCATGTGGACTTGGGGCAAGTTCATGGGTATTTTGTAATGGTTCTCGTTGATTCAGGCAGCACCCATAATTTTATAAGTTCACATGTGCCTAAGCAGGAGATTTGCGTCCTAATTGTAAAGGCAGGCTTGAAGTTCTGCTGGCTTCAGGAAACAGGCTTGTTAGTCCAGGTCGTTCTAAAGTAACAATAAATCCATATAAGGTACCATTTGCTGCAGATTCTCTTTATTTATTTTATTTTATTTTTTCAAAATTTTCCTCACAATGTGATTTTAAGGAATTGTTGATGAGGTTTACTTGTGATGATAAACTAGTGACCCTGCTTGGCATTGATAATTCAGACAATCAGATGCTTACTGAGTAACCTGTAACCAAAGTTGAAAGTCTGAATGTGAGGTTATTTTGCAATTGATAGAGGAAAGAGCAGCATTAAGCAAACGGGGCCAAATTCCAGTTGAAGTTGAGCAAATTTTGCAAGATCGGAAGAGAAGTTTTATCTAAACCAGTGGGCCTTATTCCCCAATGCAGTCAAGACCACACTATTCTTTTGTTGCTTGGTCATGGACAGATTGCTATGCAGCCATATCATGATCCCCAATTACAGAAGAACGAGATGGAAAGGCCAATCAATGCGACGTTAGCTGCAACCACCATTGGACCGAGTAACGACCCTTAATCTTCTCCTGTATTATTGGTCCAGAAGCATCACAAATCCTTGTGAGTGTGTGTTGATCATAGAGCTCTGAACAAGATCACTGAAAAAGACAAGTTCCCAGTACCAGTAAACTACTGGACAAACTAACAGGTCCTCAATTTTTTTTCCATGCTAGACTCCAGATTCTGATATCAGCCTATGACCAAGTGCGAATGCATCCTTTTAGAACTCATCATGGTCATTATGAGTTCTTAGTAATGTCATTTCATCTCACCAATGCTCCCTCGACTTTCCAGTCGCTTGCAAATGAGGCTTTATGGAACTATGTAAGAAAACCTGTCCTAGTCTTTTTTGATGATATATTACTGTACAACAAATGTTAGGATTATCATTGGAATCATCTAAGGGGTCGTGTACTCTCTTTCACATTTTGAGAGATCACAAGGGTAAAAAGCACGAATTTGCAACATAGCAATTTCATTGTGTGGGGCATTTGATATCCAATCGAGGGGCTGCAATCGATCATTCCAAAGTAGAGGCTATGGTGTCGTGGCCAAAACCCAAGGATGTCAAAAATTTGCATTGGATTTTTGGGGATCAGTGGTTACTATCATAAGTTCATCCAGGATTATACCAAAATAGCTACTCCCCTCACTAAAATATTGAAGAACAACTGTCTCCAGTGGAGTGCATTATCAGACAAAGCATTTCAGAAACTAAAGGCAGCCATGACACAAGTTCCGGTACTGTCTTCTCCGGATTTTTCTAAACCTTTTATAGTTGAGTATGATGCTTCTGGACTTGGTTGAGGGTGCTGTACTTTACAGGGCAGACCAGTAGCTTTCTTTCAGTCAAGCTCTACAAGGAAAGACCTCCTCTCCACATACAAGAAAGAGATCTCGGCACTAATTCTAGCAGTCGAAAAATGGAAAATGTGTACTTGCTGGGTAGGAAGTTCACTTTGAGGACTGGTCACCGAGGTCTTGACTCTTGAGTACCTCTGGACACAAAGAATCACAATGGCGCAGAAATGGCATTACAAACCAATGGGCTATGACTTCAAGGTGGAATAGAAGAAGGATTGTGAAAATGTAGTTGCTGATGCTTTATTTCATCACCATGATATGGAATTAGGTGACAGTTCTATGTTTGCTTTAACACAAATACTACCTTATTGGCTCAATGCAATTAAAGTTGTTTAGAATCCTCAGCTTCAATTGCTATAAGCTAGAATTTAACAAAGAGATGGATTAGTTAGGACCTTGGCATGTGACGGACAGGGCAATCTTATTCAAAAACTGTATTTACCTTGCTTTTGGATCAAAACTGGATCATATCATAATTTAATGAATTTCATGGTACACATGAAGGTTATGTAAAGCTCCCAATTTGTCGGAAATAATTGCTCATTTTGCTATCATTGCCTGGAGGTCAGGCTTAGTCCCCCTCCTCCATTGTAATTTCCTTTTCCATGTTATGAATAAATAAGCCACTTTTGTGGCCTTATATAATTATATATTAAAAAAAAAAAGCAAAAATGAAGGTTATGTAAAGACGTTCCAGTGCCTCAAAGCTAATTTTATTGGAAGGTAATGAGGAAACAAATTAAAGAATTTATTCAACAATGCAATATACGTCACATCACAAGCTTGAGTATAGCACTCTTGCCGGTCTTTTACAACCATTCCCTATTTCGTCATAAATTTGGGAACATATTTCAATGGATTTCGTTGAAGGTTGCCCAATTCCAACAGTAGAACTGCTATATTGGCGATCGTTGATAGATTATCAAAATATGCTCACTTCCTCTTTCTCATCCTTATACAGTAATCAGAGTTGCCCGTTTATTTTTTGATAACATATTTAAGCTGCACAGATGGCTAAAACCCGTTGTATGCGATCAAGACCTGACGCTCATGAGTCCTTTTGGGAAAGAGCTATTCAATTGAATGGGACATTAATCAATCTCAATTCTTGTTATCATCCACAAACGGACAGGAAGAGCTAAGTGCTAATAGAACATTGGAACCTTCATTATTTCACCATTTCAAGGCCAAATGAGAGGATTAAATGCCTAGCATGGTCTATGTATTGTTATAACACTAGCTGGCACTCGAATTTGAAGCTAAAAAAGAACAGGTACTAAAGATACTCAGAGACTCCATTCCACAGGCGCGAGCTAGAATCGAGAGGTTGTATGACAAAAAGCATACTGAGAAGGGATTTCAAGTCGGTGATTCAGTTGATCTCTAGCTCCAACCTTAAAGATAAACTTCCCTTGCCTTGAGAAAAAAAATCAAAAGCTATCTGCTTGTTATTTCTGCCCATTTAAGGTTATTGATTAAGTTGGAAAGGTAGTTTACAGGCTACGTTTGCCTCCTGAATGTAAACTTCATCCCCTTTTCCATGTCTCGCAATCAAAGATAAAAATTGGAAAGGCTACTTGGTGCTGCAAAATCTTCCAGAATTTGATTTAATGATTCTTTGTCACCAATTCCTCAAGTCATACTGGGACATCATTTTGGAAAGAAGAGATCTTCCGATCTTTCACTGGCAAGGGTTATATCCAGCAGAGGCTACAAGGGAAGATGTGGATGTGCTCCAAGAACGATTTCCGGAAATGAGCCTCAAGAGCGAGCCTATTGCTGAAGGGAGGGGAAGCATGATACGGACTGCCTGATATCTATGCATAATGAAGACCAAGTCAAGACCATATCTCTTGCTCAATGTTTAATCAACTGCATTTCCCAACTTTTATGCCATTTGCTCTTTTTAAATTTGCTAGGCTGTCTCCTATATTTTGTTGTTTCAGTTAAACTCCTCATTGTATCTATATTACTGTTTCCAAGTAATAAAGGTAGTGAATTATCTATCAACTCTCTTGAGTTATTTAGGAGGAGCAGCACTCGAAGTGTTAGTATCATAAGCTTGTTCCTGTGTCTTTACCATTTTTTCTCTTCTTCAGCAGTGTATTTGTGATACTATCACTCTTCCCTCTGAATTTGTCATAGGGTTAGTTGAAAAAAATTGTCTTGTCCATGCAAAGTTTGAAGAGCATTCAAGAAAGAAATTAGTTCCATACCTTGGGGATTTTACCATTCAATCGTTGCTCCATAAAAGGTAGATCTTTCACAACAATAATTCGCCACCCCCCTATAAAATGGTTTTCACCTACTTTATGCCCACGTTCTACCTGAGCGGCAAGGGTAATTTCATCCCAAAATGCTGCATAGCAAACCTGCATTCATTTTGTTACCATAAGCAGGTGATTGGTTAAAAAAATTAAAAAAAAAAAGAAGAAGAAGAAGAAAGAGGAGGAAAAATTATGTCGTTGTCCATGAGCATTTTGAATCCTAGAAGATAACCTTTTGAAGTGATGTCTCAGTCATCCCTATAGGTTGATAAAGATCATCTCCACCTCCAAATGCACATGTGGAAATGACAACTTTGCAAGTTTGCATGTAGCTTTTGTCTTCATCAGAAATCCTGAACCCTCCCTTCTCACTGTAGAAACCACAGTGGATCCCAGCACTTTCAGTTGCCTTCAACATTAATTTTAAAAAACATTGTAAACCACATAAATAAAGCTTCGTGGTAAGACAACAACCAAGAAAGGTATAAGCGAGCAAACAGGCAGGCGCGTGGAGAATGCATGCTTAAAGGGGAGTAGAGAAATCTGCTTCTGGGCCAGATAATATGTTGGCTTAAGTAAAAATAGCAAGATGCAGATCATTACCTTAAAACTTTGCTCTCTTTGTTCGAGGGTTTGCTTTCCTGTGAAGAAATTAAATCTTGTACCCACAAAAGGCTGTCTAGATAGGTTGGAGTTCGCTTCTAACACAGGTTTTTCAGTCTCTGTTATATAAGCCACTTTCTTCAAGGAGTTACCAGATTCTTTGTCCATGGAAATATCTAAACGCTCAAGCTCTTCATGAGGAAGGAGCTTTAAACAGCCTATCTGATTCACAAAATAGAAAAGTAAATTCATAAACTGCCCACGTAATTTTGAACAGATGCACCATTAGTGCATCAGATGCCAAGAAACCAGTGAATTCAGTAAACTACATTTCTCAGACACAATGGTAAATTCCAACAGGATTGTGATATTTAAAAAGTCTGAGTTATATACTGATTAATAGTGAATGAAAGAGAAAAAACAGCACAACTTTTCCGTCTAATGATGCTGTATTGCAGTCAGAAATTCCTTTTTTCCTTCTTTGCCTCAGAATTCATGGATGTGTCACTACAAGGTAAATCTGGCCAACTGGATAGGTTTCTTCCCATGTATATAAACTTGCTTTAGATAAGTAGTATATGTCCTTGACCATAGTAAAAGAGTTGGGTAAGCAGTTGGCACAACACATTCAAGTTGGGCGGACAAAGCTGCTATTTTCTGTAGACAATAAGCATGCTATTAAATATGAAAGGCTCAGCTCAAGGAAGAGTAAAAACATGACAAAATCATCCCTCTCCCTGTTTCAATGATACAAAACACTTTTTACTGATTATTAACAGTCTGCATTGCCTGCAGTAAGTATTGATCAAAAACTTTGAATGTTAGATGATAGTGTGAGAATGTGGTATTCAAGGTTATCAGAGGAAAATGAAAATGAAGGATTTGAACGAATATTAGGCATTACTACTATTATTACTTTAAGCAAAAATAAGGATTCCTTGTATATTGAACTTTCGGAGAAAGAAAATTACATACACCGGAAGAGGATACAGATATATACAGCTTCAAGAAAAATATCCTACCAACATATGTTAACCTGAATCCTATCTAACATAGACACATATAAAGAGAATGTAACAGACCTAGAGTAAGGAGAATAGTAAAGCTCACCATCTCTATATACAAAAAACTGTTAGAGAGAAAAGATGAAGGAAAAGGGCAAGATACATTAACAGTGCTAGTTATCAGAAGCTAATAATAAATGTGCGTTTCTCATCCTCAGTTGTGCTAGATGACTGTTGCTTTTCTTCAATTAACAAGCAAAAATCCCAAAAACCATCCGAAGTCAAGCCATTCCTAAAGAACTTAGGTCTTCACTTTGATCTCAGAAATAAATAATGGAAAAGCTAATCAACCAATCTTTTTCTTTTCCTTTCCAAGAATCAGTGAGAGTATTCTTTTTCAGCGTGTAGGCTGAAACCAAAGACATAAGAATAACCCTGATTCTTTGATGCCAAAGTGACTGTGAACCATAATTCCTATAGGAGAAAACAAGCAACAAACGAATTCACTGAAAAATGAAGTGTAAGATATTGATAACCCAAAAGAAACAAAAACCACAGTAAAACCTCTCAGCCCAGCATAAGCTGCCAGTATAAATATGCTTTCAGAAAGAGGACCTTAATAACTATCCAAGTTAAATTGAGCAAATATTCAAATCCGTGAAGGCTGCTTCACAATTGCAGCAACATAAATCAATAATTTCCATAAATAACCTCTATGTGAGCATATGAATTATTGATAAATTGCAGAGATATGAAAGTACATAGATGGCCATGCGCATAAATTTTTGTGTATTACAAGAAGTAAAACGCACGTTCTCTAACGCCTCCAACAACACGGGTTGTGGGATCAACCCGGTTCAAGTTCCCCTGCGGTTTATTATCAACAACCCGAGCCGCCACCGTTTCTGATATCTTGTCTGCCGAACTGGTCTGCTTCCCTCCGCCAATATTCCATGCCTCGTAAATAAGGACTGCAGCTGCAAGGAAGAGGACCATTACTAGCCACCACCTTGTGAGTTTAGTTACAAGCCAACGGGTTAAGTCAGTCTTGCCACGAGGACCCGTTTTCTTGCGCTTCCGGCGGACCCGAATCCGATTACGACCGGAGACGTCATCGGAATCGGATTCCGAAACCGGTAAGGACATACTGTGGTTGTGCATTGCCGTCAATTACTACAAAAATAGCAAATGATACTGAGGAGAGATGGATGGGCGAACGGGGATCGATCGAAGTCTCACAGATAAATATTTTACAGGGAGTGCTTGAACATTTTGAAGTACCCCCTGTGGAAATATTTTGCCAAATGGCAAGACTCATAAAAGATCTTACTTTCCTCTTATGTGCAATATGATCTACGGTTACAAAAGAATAAGTTTCCGATGTGGTCCTAAACCTTTACACATTGTATCAACTAGATCCCTACTCTTTTTTAACCCAGGTCACCGACCTTTCATGAATTCAGATAAAGTCACAGTGACCATCATTCCCTTTCTTTAAATAAAAGTAATTCAAAAACTAAAAAATAAAAAAAAAGAAAAAATAATAATTTATTCTCCATCCTACCTTCTTGTTTATCAAACCATACATCTAAATTAGTCATAAATAACAAATTCAAGCAATCATTTCCGATAGTATAAGAGGAGACCCCCATTTTGCTGCGTACTGCTGTCATGGCAAGGAAAAAAATGATGTTTCCCTAAAAAATATTACAACTTATGTTTTGTTAGATTGTGGGTCGAAATTGGATAAGTGGTTATCTAAGTAGTGAAGAAAACTTACTTTTCTTTTTATTTTTTATTAATTTTATTATTTTCAAATTTTTTTAATTTAAAAAGCAAAGACATCAATATTTATAAGAAACCATCAGGGACAAGTGGGATTGAAAAGAAAAAGAATAGGAACTCAATTGATATAAAGTACAAAGATTGGTGACCATATGTGAAATCTATCTTTTATGAAACCATTCAAGAATAATGAAGTTTGTTACCCTATCCTTTGCTAATTTTTATCGAGTCAGAGGAGCCCGATCCAAATCTGACCCTATAGAAAAATCAATGTTCCTCAATCGCATGAAAAAATTATGTTTCAATTGGGAGATCTTTTAATGTCGATGTGAAAATTTGATTTTGGAATTGAATTAATGTTGCTTATATTTTTGGGTGGATATTCTTTGGTAGCTGACATGTGAAGTGATTGAGAAGGATACGATAATAGTTACGACTTCAGAATACTACGATGATAGTGAATGTGGTTTAGAAACATGAAGATTGTCAACATGGAAAGAAAATATTCTCAAATTTGTCAAGCAAGGCAAACTTTTTTTTGTCTTTTTCTTTTTCCAAAGCAAGAAGGCCAACTTAATCATGATATGATATATTTATTCGACCATTAATTCACGATATATATACACACACTCTTTAATGTACGCGCAATGCACATATTATGTTTCATTTTTTGTTCAAATTTGCGTAAATATAGTTATGCAGTGTGGGCAATTGATAATACATGAAACATTAATATAGTATAGATAGATTACCTATCTTTCCTCTAAGGGAGGATTAGGATTTTCCAGCCTTGTGCCGATTCTTCCGTCATCTTTGGTGGTTTTTTCTTCGTCGTGAGCACCGTTTAGGTTTTGATGAAGGTTTTTGACTGATTTCTCTTCATGGATCTGGATGCGATAACACAGTTATGTAACAATTTGCAATTGGAAGAGTCTATGCCGAATAATGCAACTACGGATCAAGGAACCGAGCGCATGCAATGCGCGTTAGTGGCCAAAATCCTTTGCTACCGCTTAGTGAATAGAGAGGGTTTGGAGTCTGTCGTTCAGCTTATATGGAGAACAGACGGGAATTTCTTGATGGAATCAAGTGGAACTAGCAACACATTCTTATTTGTCTTTGAGAAAGAGTCGGATCAAATACAGATTTATAATGGTGGCCCATGGTTATTCAACAAACAACTCATCTCGCTTCTACTTCTGATGGAGACGGGTGAGTTTGATGGGATGCAATTCCATATGGTACCATTTTGGATACATGTGCATGGACTGCCGTTGATTTGCTTGACAGCAAAGTGTTTGGAATTGATTGTGAGACAACTTGAAGACTTGTTAGAGGTGGATTTGGAGGGTCCAGTGCCTAGGGTTCGTATACATTTTGATATGGGGAAGCCTCTGCATAAAGGAATGAAATTATATATTAAGGAGTTGGGGAAAGAGTTGATGATCTCATTTCAATACGAGAGGCTACTGGAATTTTGC
>CAVNYN010227048.1:0-20231 GCA_963692815.1 Nyctanthes arbor-tristis
ATAGAAGGACAATATCAGAATCATCTATTGCGAGAAACCTGATAGAAATTGGCTCAAATTGAGCACAGATGGGGCATTGAAAAAGGATGGCATGTGGAATCCTTAGAGATCAGGATTATAGGCTTCAGTTTGGATCTTATGATTGCTTTGGTACCATCTCTGTACTAGCAGCAGAATTAAGGGCAGTATGGATATAATAACATTTTGGTTGAGCTTGATTCTTTGGTGGCCTTCAAGTATTGCGTTGAAAAACCACAGACTTGTTCTTGGGATATTTATATATAAATTAAGTGGAGAAAATATGGAAATTGTCTCAGCAGCTGGAGGTGAAATTTCAACACATCTTGGGGGAGGGAAATTCAGTGGCTGATTATTTAGCTTCAGTTGGATACCAGCAGAAGAATTTTGGCTTCTTTCAAGATATAGATTCAAATGCAAAGGAATTAAAAGGTTTACTTAGATTGGACAGAATACACATTCCTTACATTAGATTTAGTTAAATATTTACATTGCTGTCTTGTGTTGCATTATATAGTGGAACTCATGCATCGTACTAGTTATTGCTTCCATGCATTGCATTGCATTAATTGCTATATACTTGTAATTGCCTTTTAGAGATAAGGCACATACGTCAACCTCCATTTGGGTGTTTGTTTTTCTAATCATCAATAATACTCATATCTCACGCTTAGAGATTAAAAAAAATTGTAAATTTATCATTCTTTGATACACTTATCGCTATACAATTAAATTTAATTTAATTGACATTTATCTGACCGTTAAAATCGAAAATAAAAAATAAATATCTAAGTGCAACCAAACAAAGGAAATGCTTTGCGTCTCTGAAATAATATGATCAATTTCCTTTCAAAAAACAAAAAGAGCAAAATTGTGTGTTAAATAATTAAATAATTTTATATAATTATATATTGACTAACGCCGTCAATTTTCTAGCTAGGCAATAGCATTGTACTTGTAGTGTGTGTGTATATATATATATATATCACTTTTACCATTAAAAGCAGGATAGTTTCTATTTTATGTTTTCTAGCTCATTTTACTTTCTAAAGTAGATGTTTCATCTTGACTATGGATTTCATCTCCTAATCTTAGCCGTTCATTTCCATTTTACTTTTTAACTTTATCTAATTTTTTAAATTTATTACTAATTTATTAATTCCTTTTTTTACCTTTCATTTCCAATTTTTTAATTTCTCCTTTTATATTATTTATAGATGTGTTTGATGCAGCTTATTATTATCACTATATTTTCTAATTTTTAATTCCAACTACTAAATCAGATTTTATTTTATCCACAAATATCTCTATTTCTTTATCTACATTTTCCTTCCTTCCTCTAATAGAGCTCATTCCATCTTGAGCAGTTTTATTTTCGATTAGTTTTCTTAATTTTTGGTTTTGATTTATCTCACACCGTCGGATTGCTTTTAAATTAGTTTCAACATTGGCCAATGTTAAGAAAAACAGACATGTCATTGAATCGGAAGAGTTAACAGTTCAAGGTTACCAAAATGATTTTAATTAAATAATGGAAAATAAAATTAATTTTTACCTAAAATAATATTGAACTTTTATTCCTTTTTTAAGAATCATCAATAATATGACTTAGGGCATAGAAAGGGAATCCCACATTGGTTATTTGGTTAAAAGGATTGAGGATGTATACGTATATTAAGCTTATAGGTCCTGGGTTACCAAAAAATTTAAAATTCTAATGGATCATTATTGAAAAAAGTTTATTATGAACCGATGAATCATTGTTTTCCGAATTGATTCTAGTATTCGCAAATGTTCAAAAAATTGGACCCGTTATCGAACTGAAAAATCTAACAATTGAAGGTCATGATACTGATTTTAATTAAATAATTGAAATAAATTAATTTTTACCTAAAAGAATGTAGAAAAAGAATATTCAATTTTGTAGTTTTTTTTTATCTTCACCGTTTAAAAAAAATATTCAAATTTTATTCTTTTTTTAAGAGCCATTGAAAATATGACTTTGGGCACATAGAGAGAATCCCACATTTATTATTTAATGAAAAGAATTGAGGATGTACCTCTATATTAAACTACTTAAACAAAAGTTATGTATAATAAAGCCTTAATTTATGGGCTTTTCGCTTCTAAAAGGTTTAAATTATTTTTTTTAATACAAAGGGGATATATGGGAGAGGGAGGAAATTAGGGAAGGGACAAATGTGGTTTGAACTCAGGACGTGTCACCTGAAACATAAATATTAATCTATCTACTGTACTACAATTGTCAAAAAAAGTTCAAAATTTAATTGATCATTATTGGACAAAAATTTATTGTGAACTAGCGAGCCGTGTCCGTCTTTATCTCATACCATTAGACTGTTGTCCAGATTGGTTACAATATTCATAAATTTTCTTCAATATTTACCCTAGTTTTTTTAAATGACTATTTTTTATCTTCATTAATGAAGGATATAGTATTATGGGTGGCACCTATATTGTTTTTCTTAACACATTCATAAACGATTAAATATTATAGTTTAAGAGTCATGGAAAATATGACCTTGGGCATAGTAAGGAAATCCAACATTAGTTATATAGTAAAAAGAATTGAGGACGTATGCCTATATTAAGCTATTTGAAGAAGAGTTATCCATAATAGGACATTAGCTTAGGCTTTAAGCTTCTAAAAAGTTCAAAATTTTAATAGATCACTATTGAAAAAAGTTTATTGTGAACTAGTGAACCATAACCGCTTTTATCTCATACCATCGCATTTTCTAGATTGGTTCCAGTATTCGCAAATTTTCTTCAATGTTTTCCATAAATTTTCTTAGACCATTTTTTATCTTCATTAATGAAAGATATTATATTATGAGTAGTATCTATATTACTTTTCTTTACACACCCGTAAACGATAAAATATTATAGTTGAAGGGGCCCTTGATAATGCGACTTTAGGCATAAAAAGAGAATCTCATATTAGTTGTTTAGTGAAAATATTTGAAGATATATATCTACATATCAAAGTACATGGAGAAGGGTACCCTTAGCTTATGGGCCTTAAACTTATAATCAATCATTATTGAAAAGAAGTTTATTGTGACACCGTCAGATCGTTTTCCGAATTGGTTCACTATGTTATTCGCAAATGTTCAGATAACCAGACTGGTCATTGAACTGCAATGTTTTCTTTACTTTTTTTGTGTAGACTATTTTTTCTGTCTTCATTAATGAAAGATATATCATATTACTGGTAGCATTTATATTTTTTTAGTACAAACATAAATGTTCAAATAGTATAGTTTAACGGCCATTGAAAAGATGACTTTGGGGATATAAAGGGATTCTCACATTGTTTATTTAGTGAAAGAAATTGAGGATGTATGCCTATAATAAACTATTTAAAGAAGGTTTATGCATCATATGGTGTCTTCAGTTTCCAAAAAAATTAAAATTTTAATGGATCATCATTGAAAAAAATTTATCGTGAATCAGTGAACTGTATCCATTATCATTTTGCACCATTAGATTATTTTCCAGATTGGTTATATTATTTACCAAATTCTTGATTTTTCTTATTAATTGAATTGATCATGATAGATCAATTATTTAAACATTGATTAAATTATGTCAATATATTGATTCTTATTATTGACATTGATTTATAATAAAAAATTATAATAAGGTGAAATGAGCGGTGTAGATTTAATAGAAGTTTGAAATCTAAAGTTATAAATGAGTAGTTGTCAAATCAGTGGTAGGAGAAATTATAAAGAGAATTGATAAAGAGAATCAAACAAGCTTTTAGTATGTAGAAAATGTATTTTAAGAAAAATTAGATACTATTTTAATACATATTACAAAAGTTTAAAAAGAGGGGAGAGAGGCCAATAGATCACATGTGCATTTTATAGAAAAATTGGTGTTCATTCATAGTATATAGTTATCTCAAGGGTTATAAATCGAAAAGATCTGAAAATTATGATCCGTGTCAAAGATGGCTAAATAAAAAATTCTACTATAAATATTGTAATACATGTATTATCGTTTATCATTTATACTAATTATGTTTATCGGATGTAATATATTTCTTGTGCATTATACACTATCAGCCTAACACAAACTCCAAAAAGTTTCTTCAATGTTTTTCTTGGTTTTTTTTGTGTAGACCATTTTTTATCTTCATTAATGAAAAATATCATATTACAGGCAGTACATATATTGTTTTTCTTTACGCTAAAATAAACGATCGAATATTATAACTTAAATCTTTTTTATACTATTGGGTTGTTGATTCCCAATAAACCCAGAGCTGTGATGACAAGGACCCAAACGTAAATAAATAATATTCAGATACTTGAAAAGCCTAGGACTGAATTTTGAATACACACTCCACAATTTGGTAATGAGTTTTCTATCCACTTTAGATCTTAAACAAATCAGGCTACTGCTCAAGTGGACGGCTTTTGACACATTTTGAATCACCTTAGGGATCTTGGATTATATCTTTTAAAATATTTTGTTTATCTTTTGAGATATTTTGTTTATCTTATCTTTATATGATTTGAATTTGAATTGTGTTTTTTCTCCATATAAATACCTAAGTAGTTTTTAGAATTAAATACAATACACAATACATCCAAGACACAACAAAAGACATGTGTCTTTTCTTGTTTTCTTAGCCTTTCTCTCTTAGTGGGAGTTATTTTACTTTAGTGGTTGGTGATTCTAGTGTGTCAGATTAGTGTGGGCATTGTGCTGTTACCATTGTGGAGTGGAAATGCCACGCCCCCAATTTCATTACCATAATAACTCCAAATATCGGTAGCGGAAGCGTTTAACAATTAAAAATCGAGGCGATACTTTACAAATACAATTTATAAATATCAAGGCGCTTTTGCTGCACACTCTGATAATTAAAATTATCGCGGCCGCCCACAGTGAAAGTGAAACCCCAGCCACGCACCAAAGTCTCGATCACATACATATATCTTCTCCATCCTTGGGACGATCTGGCCACAGTGTTATTTGCACAATACCTACAGGTTTGTAGAAAAGGGGGTGAGTACAAAAGTAGTCAGTGAATAACATAATATTTTGATTCACCTTTCATTT
The DNA here is from genome assembly GCA_963692815.1 of Nyctanthes arbor-tristis. Classification (NCBI taxonomy): domain Eukaryota; kingdom Viridiplantae; phylum Streptophyta; class Magnoliopsida; order Lamiales; family Oleaceae; genus Nyctanthes; species Nyctanthes arbor-tristis. Next base: position 5,116 of record CAVNYN010227048.1, read on the forward strand.
AGGAAATGCATTTTCGAGAAATCATGTATTCCACAAAGCATTTGCATGCACAAAAGGGTCCTATCACTAGTTAAATTACTACCCGTGGTGCGCACAAGATTCATATCAATTTAATTAAGTGGATCTACAATAAACCCCGGTAGACCCATACTGAAGTTCCAATTCAAAGCAAACACCACACTAATCTTCCCTAACCCAGGATCATCAAATAGGTCATAGTACAAGAAACAATTCAAAGCGGCCAAGACCACACAGCAAGGCCATATAATTACAAAGCAATTCAAAACAGATAGAGCATTAACTAGCGATACAAATGCAATAAGCAAAACTTTCTTTCGATAATAATGCATCAAAATCGTTATTTGTCTCATGGAAATCATCAATCAAATACGCACTTATCTTATCAAAACTTTATGCATGTAGAAAGGGAATTAAAGTATTAGGTTACTGACCTATGAAAACTTCATCAATGAAGAAAGTGAATCAAAATACGGGTTACTCACAAGAAATTTAAGGAAAGCATGATTTTTGAAGAGAAAGAGTCAAAAGAGAGCCAATAGATAGAAAAGGATAGAGCCAAGATACGTGTTACTCACCTCAAATATTCCTCAAATAATCCCAAGTGAAAATGTGCTATTAAAGTCTTGCTATCTCTCAATCAAAGCTATTTTTCAAGTTAGAATCTATCTATATATAGCAAGGGGTCTTTTTCAAATGTCAAATAGGTATTTTCTTGGGTTTTGGGGGTTGTTTTCCTTCCTACCACACCTACGGAAGAAATTATATATTTATAGGGGATAGATGGTGGTGTTTCTAAGAGTCTTTAGCGAATTCTCTAGCTTTGGCCCTTTTTTATACTTGTTTACATTTAAATATTTTTAAATGCCATTTGAAGTCCACAAATGGCAAAAAGGACAAGTGTCTTTTTATTTTACAAAAATAAAACACCTTAAAATGTAAGAATGACAATTGTCTTAGACACTTCGCAAGAAAATCAACAAATTATTTATAAAAATGACCAATGTACCATAAACTTGGCAAAATTATCACCCTCCAATAGTTAAAAATAATATATGTAGTTTAATTTGGCAAACATTGTTAAAAATTCGCAGGATGTTACAATTTACCGCCCTTAAATAAATTTCGTCCTCGAAATTTGCTAGTATGGTGATATTTATTATTTTCAAAAGTACAGCTAGCACTTGTATTAATATCAGTTTAATAAATTTTCAAAAGCAAATGCCATATATTTACAAAAGTCAATTATTCAAGTTCCTAAAAAAGTTCGATTTGGGTGCATAGTAGCCAAAGGAAATCTTTTCAAATAATATAAGGGTCAATAATGTGAGAAAAATTAGAGCACAAGGCTTAAAAGTACATAAAATAAACTTTTAGACTGATTTAAAGCAAACCAAGAAGATCAGGGACCTGATTGCAAAATTTTTCAAAAAAAATCTGGTTGGGCTCACCGCCTTAGCTCAGTGCACCCACCCTGCCAAGCTAGGGAGCCCACACCAGGCGTTTTGGTCCTGGCAGCGCGTGCCGTGCGGTACCATGCGACAGCACAGTTACCTTTTTTTCCCCCTCAATTGGCACACTTTCAATTCAAGGCCAAATTATTATACTATAATAGTATCACCAAAATCAAATTTAATTTATCACCTCATTAACATACATGATTTCAACACTTATAAGTAAACGGATTCTTCCAAATAGGAGCGATACATGTATGTGAGGCTGCAGGACCATACTCTGATACCAACTTGTCACGCCCCCAATTTCATTACCATAATAACTCCAAATATCGGTAACGGAAGCATTTGACAATTAAAAATCGAGGGCGATACTTTACAAATATGATTCAAAAATACCGAGGCGTTTTTGCTGCGCACCCTGATAATTAAAATTATCACGGCCACCCCAACGAAAATCTGGCCACGCACCTGAGTCTCGATCACATACATATATCTTCTCTATCCTTAGGACGATCTGGCCCCAAGGCAATTAGTTCAATACTACAAGGTTGTAGAAAAGGGGGCACTACTACAAAAAACCACATTAGGCGTCGGTTTTAATGCACATTACGCGTTGGGCAGTGATGCGAATTGTTCCGTTATATGCGTCAGTTTCTTGGTGATGCCTATAGTAGAACAAAGGCATCGGTTGTATAAAAACAAACGACACATATAGTATTTCTTAAAAAAAATGAAACTAAAAATATACTATAGTTGAAGAGCCGGCGCCTATAATTTAGTTAAGGCATCGGTTGTACATCAACAATCGATGCCTAAAACTTTCTTTTTTAATTTTTTTAAAAACAGGAATAATAGGCGTCGGTTTTTATGTGACAACCGACGCCTATTATACCTGTTTAGGCATCAGTTGTATACCAACAACCGATGCCTAAAACATATTATTTATTTTTTTTAAATTTGTTATAGGCGTCGGTTTTTATGTAACAACCGGTGCTTCTTTTTTTTCAACGTGCATGCGAAGCTGTTATAGCCCTACGGAACATGTAAAATGACAAACACAGCATCCAACAATAAATGCAGCATCCAAAGCCAAACACAACATCCAAAGCTAATAAGAAACATAATCAACACATGTAAATAATCTAACTACAAAAAATGAAAACACTTACAACCACATTGCCTAGAAATTAATAAATTAATTTAGACCACCATAAATCACATACTCCAAATATTATAATTACTATATTTCCACCCAAGTCATCACAATCTAATTAGTCTAACTACATTCAACAACAAAGTCATAGGTAAGTTATAAATTGTGCAAAAACATTATGCTATTAATGAACCATTGGAATAATGTATACTACCTAACTCTTGAAATGTACATGTTCGCATGAAAATGTAATGCATAGGTAATCCATATTTCAAAACAAATAAGATAAAAGTTTATACACAATAGTCGATAAAGCACTTGGCCCACATATCTCGAATCTCGTCTATCTTCGCTGGATCATACGATTCAACATTATATGCTTATAACAAACAAAAAGAAATATAATTATTGTCTTGATAAAATATATACATGAAACTTTAGAAAATTCTTAGTTTTCGATAAATATTTATACCTTCTCAAGATATTCTGAACTACCAGAACATTGTGTGACTATATCGAACATATTTTTCATTACACAATAGCCACACTCGTTGGATCCCGGTTGGTGAGCACATTAAAATTTCCAATGAATTGACAATTAATATTAGCAATTAAACCACTAAAATTCGAAACTTCAATATATAGTTACTACAACACGTAGATAATATTTTTCATTCCTTAATTGATTTCCATATGAGATTGGTCTTCCTCATTTTCCCCTGTGCCCACAATGTTCTAGCTATCCTAAAATTGTAATATATGTGTGTGTGTGTGTGTGTAAAAGTTAAATAAACTCAGACTTAATTATTCAAAAGACTTTAAACCAATGAAATTAGTCCACGTGCTTCCAAAGTTTAAATTTAAAAGTATATTATAAAAGAATCTAATTATAAATGATACCAAACGAAACTTTAGTTAGTGATAATTGCTTACATGTTCAAATCCGCCTTGATATCAAACGTGTGCCTATTTTCCTCCAGAGAATCCAAGCAGTACACTGTATTACGCTGAAAGCATAGTACAAGTAGTAGCCAGTGATTTCTGCAATATTTTATAATAATGTAAGTTTGTATATATTAAGCACAAATATTTCAAATTAATCGAAAGCATGTTTAAAAAAAAAGTTGATTAATATCTATAATAGTTTTTACCTCTGTTGATACGGTATTATAATGTACTTCTTGTCCATCAATTTTGCAAGTGCACTGAGCATGTAGTTAAAAACCGGCCCCTCCCAAACTTGAAAGTTAACAGCTGCAGTCATCGATAGGCAAAGAAACCCGATATTTGTAATCTTGAATTGGTTACATAACTGATATAGGTACCTAAAATACATTACATTAGTGGTGAAACGTCAAATTAAAAATTATGCAATGTAATTAGATATGAATGAAGAAGTCTTACATTTCCCAAATTTGAAAAATAGATACATTCAACCATCCCATTCTGAGCAGGTTGGCGATATCGTCGACCGAAACATGAATTGTATTGACCTTATCAATGGGGTGGTGAAACATATTCACATCCATCGGCACGTCAATAAAATCCATAGAAAGGGGCAACCTAATAGCCACGGCGTGCAACTTTTTAAGAACGGGACTCAGGGATGCCAATGTTGCAGCCTCAACAAGACTAGGCCGTGCCGAGGAGACTTCAATGCTTGTGGGCAACTCCACACTCATGGGCTCCTTGCCTTTTTCCTTAGATGCCGATTGCTCCACTATCTCTGGCTGTGGCTACAATTTGATTGCAATCATAACATGGGTAACACGAAATGCAATGAGGATAGGAGCTTTAATGTAAGTTCAATTCATTACCTCTGATGGCAATACTAAATGTGAAGGCCATTGAGTGAAACCGCCTTCAGCTACATCAACTAATAGCTACTAAAATGAATTTGACACCGGAATATTCAAGTTCAATGCTTCAGGATATATGAAGTCAACTGACACTTTGCAATAACCGGGCAGTGGCTCTTGACCGTGCACTACCATACCAACCTCGGGTGGGTAAACCATTCCAACTACTACAACTATAGTCTCACCATCACACACAAGGGCGAGATGACACGGGGTTGGCTTCTTCGAATATTCAACACAATTGAACAAAATAACGTTAGTTGTAAGAATTGAAATGAATTTAATGAATTCAAAAATATTACAATGCAATACTAAGTACCTCTATGTTATTATATGAGGGGGGATCGACTGAGTGGTGGCTATCATGGGTCGGTGGTCTGGCGGAAGGACTAGCCGTTGTAGGTATTTCTATACATCCAACAAGATCCGGTGGTGCTTCCATGACAAGGATTTGGAAGATCTGCGACTGCATCCTCTTGAATTGGGCCTGCATCTGTGTCATGGTGTCATGCCTCACTCGCTCAGTGATACTTGTAGTGACCTCTGCAGTTATTATCTCCCTAAGATCATCGATCGACACCAGCCCACTGTGTCTTCACCTCAGCTCTTCAGGTCTTCTGTACATGTCCCTCACAATGACGTATCCACCATAACCCCTCAGTCGGTCAGGGTACTCCTCATTGCGTAGAGCAACCGTCAAGATATCCCGTTATCTCTTTGGGACAAATTTTCCACTGCTGCCATCCTCTTGCATTTCTTTCTATTTGACAGATTTCAAGATACATATAAAGGCTTGTAACTTGATGCAATGAAAAAAATTAGTAGTGCGATTTATACTTACAATTTTCCCAAAAACCTCCTTTGTTGCATCGTTAAGTATGTAATAATTACCATCTGGCCCCAACTTTAACCTTGCCCGAAGCCAATCATAACAGTGATCCTGGGATTGAATGGTTGAGCTAATTGACCCACAAGAAGAAGAGGAAGATAAGCAGTCTGCAACAATCCACTCAGGCCTCCTACGAGCATAACCGGCAGATCCTAAAAAGTGTGAGTGCTTGTTATGCTCTTGACTTTGCTTCGCCTTCTCACTTTTCTCCTAAAAATCACATCAGAACTACTTTTATTAGATACCCATGCAATCTGAAAGTAATACAAACTTCTATAACTTTCTCACCCTAAAGTCGGGAATGTCATGGTCCTGTTTGAACTTATTCCACATCTCTTCAGTAATGAATAGGTATAGCTCACAAGTAGATTTATATTTTTTGTGCTGTTCTTTGATGTAATTTTTCACTAAGGAAGCTCTAAACCGTCTCCAACTAATCCCAGCTACTCTCAAAATAATAGGCTTCAACCTTTTATCTTCGAGATTGAATTTCTTCTACAAAACAACAAGATTTAGCACCGCTATAACAATGTAAATGTGTGGTGAATTTATACATGTACACTCAATCGATACTTGGATATCCTCCCACACAAGGTCCTTAAGAGAATCCTCAACTTCATGCCAATTGGGGTAGTTTATGTGCACATGAATCCGGACCACACTCTCCTCGTGGTTGGCCAACTGCGTACTAAATGGTCTGAGAGGCCTACCAAGCTCGTCAAACTCAACTACCCTTGAAGCATCATCTGTCTTCTTCAACTTCTTGCAAGTTGTAGGAACTCTCGTCCTTTTTTTTGCTAACATTTTCATCATCCATCACGACGTAGCTACCTGCATAGAAAGCCCAACATGTATAAATCATTATGATCAAATTCGCATATAGATATCATAATCCAATAACAGGATATTAGCATGACATGCATAAATCAGAATATAAATGATCTTGCACAACTACATTGTAATCATGAGCGATGGTCAATCGACAGGCCTTCCTCATGATCTAAGCGCAGATAATTTATCTCTAGGTTATCATCTCCTATAGGAATGTGATCTACTCCAACTGAGATTGGAGGGGTTTCGTCAAACTGATCGTACTCTTCTTCGTCAGCAACATCGTCGATGCTAACTATTCGTCTTTTGCCTTGAAGGACAACTGACCACCTAGAATCAAGAGGATCAACAATGTAGAAGACTTGCTTTGCTTGAGATGCAAGTATGAAAGGATCATCAAGATAGCCTATCCGACTAAAGTCTAGTAGGGTGAAACCCAATTCGCCAACTCGAAAACCCCGGCGGTTTTCAACCCCATTTATATTAAAATAGAGGAACCTTGAGAACCTTGTAATCAAATTCCCAAATTTCTTCAATAACACCAAAATACGACATTGCGGCATCCCCTAACCTTGCATCAGTTGCACTAGAATATACAGATGACATTGCTACCAATGTCACTCCACTGTTATGCATTGTACTCTTATCATCTTGACATTTTGTGTAAAATGTGTACCCATTAAGGTCATATCCCTGATAAGAGGAAACATCAATCCCCGGGCCGTATGCCAACCATTTTATTGTTTCTGATGGTGTTCTCTGTCTGCGACAACTGCGGAATAACTCTATCTTTGAACCATGGTATAAATGAGCGATTATGTTCTTTGTTCAATCACAAATCACCTTTTAAAGGATTCTGTTACCTTAACAATAACATGTGCTCCTCCAAATATGGGTGAACTACAGTAAGGTGCTGTAAGACAAGGAGGTGTACTTTATCTCGCATTTTCAATTGCCTCATCAACGGCATAACCTTCAATGATACTACCTTCCGGTCGAGATTGACTTCTGACGTATCCTTTCAGAATACCCATGTATCTCTCAAACAGGTACATATACCTCAAGAACACCGGACCACAAATCTTAATTTCTTTCACCAAATGCACAATTAAATGCACCATAATATCAAAAAATGATGGAAGAGAATAGATTTCCATCTGGCACAGAGTCATAACAATATCGGCCTGCAAAGCATCTAATGTCTCTGGATCAATTACCTTGCCACAAATCTTGTTTAAGAAAAAGCAAAGCTTAGTTATGACATTTCTAATATGTTTTGGCAATATACCCCGTATTGCAACTGGTAAAAAATGTTGCATTAAGACATGACAATTGTGAGACTTCATAACAACCAATTTCAAGTCTTTCATCGAGATAAGCGTCTTTATGTTTGATGAATGACCAGACGGAACCTTAACAGCATTCAGACACTCACAAAAACTTGTTTTCTCTTGTTTAGACAAGGTACATCATGCAGGAGGCAAATATGTACGCTTTCCTGACTCCTACAGTGCCAACTGGTCTCATATCCCCATTTCGACTATGTATTTTCTAAGTTTGACACAATCTTTCATCTTTGCTGGGATATTCAATAATGTTCCGATCACACTATCATAGACATTCTTCTCCATGTGCATTACATCGAGACAGTGTCTAACCTGCAAGTGCAGCCAGTATGGTAGATCCTAAAATATCGATTTCTTCTTCCATAGACCTTTTTAAGGAGGCTTAGAGGTTTTATCAAACACAACGTTTACATCTTGAACTCTTTCATAAATTTGTCTTCCTGTTAACGGCAAGCGGACAACTCGAGTCTCTGTTTTCCCATTGAAAACTTTTTTCTTCTTTCAATATGGGTGGTCATGAGGGAGAAATGCACGATAACCCATGAACACATTTTTCTTACAGTTATTCAACCAAAGATCGATCGTCTCATCTTCACAAATGGGATATGCTTTAGCTCCTTTGGTAGTATAACCTAATAGGTTACCATATATTGGAGAGTCATTTATGGTGTAAAAAATCATGGCTCGCAATGTGAAATCTTTCTGCTCATATGCATCAAACATTGAGACGCCTTCATTCCACAACAACCTCAAATCATCGATGAGTGGTGCGAGATACACATCTATATTGTTACCTGGCTGTTTAGGCCCCGAAATCAACAATGATAGCATGATGTACTTCCGCTTCATACACAACCAAGGAGAGAGATTGTAACATACCAAAAGAACTAGCCAGGTACTATGTCGACTGCTCATATTACCATACGGGTTCATTCCATCTATACATAGACCAAGCCTAAGATTCCTATCTTCTCCACTGAATTCAGGAAATAGCCTGTTAATATTCTTCCACTGAGGAGAATCCACTGGATGTCTAAGTTTTCCGTCTTCTTTCCTCCCATTAACATGCCATCATATTTTCTTCGCATCCGTTGCATTCGCAAATAGGCGCTTGAATCTAGGTATTACATGCAGATACCGTAACATCTTTGCCAGAGGGCCTTTCCTCTCACTTTTATCATTGCTGTCCCTTCTTTTATACCGCGACACCCAATACTTTGGACACATATGCAAGTCCTTGTACTCATGCCAGTACAAGATGCAATCATTTGGATATACATGAATCCTCTCAATTTCCATACCCAACGGACATAACAATTTTTTTGCCTTGTAGGTCGAGTTAGGAAGCTCGTTGTCTTCAGAAAGCATGTCTCTTAGTAGTTCCAGTAACCCCGTAAAACTCTTGCCATTCTACCCATTTTTCACTTTCAAGTTATACAATTTGAACATGACAGATAACTTTGTAAACTTACTACATCTAGGAAACAAAGGCTTTTCGGCATCGATAAACATGCCGTAGAAAAAGTGAGGAGTCTCTATGAAATCATCTTGTATATCATGCATCATTTCATCTATTCGATCATTCTGGATAACGTTATCTTTTCTACCCACATTAATCTCATCACTCTTGTTTATAGTGTTCTCCTCCTCAACACCATTGTTATCACCAGTGCTTGTCCAATGAACCAAACTCTCACCATGCCAAAATCACCGCGTATAACCTTTTTTAAAACCACGCCTAATCAAATGGTTCTTCACTTTCATATAGCTACGATGTTTTCTCAAATTCTTACAATCGCGGCATGGACAAACTATCAATACTTCCCGTTTTCTTTTTCTATTATCCTTAGCAAACTTTACAAACTCTTCAGCCCCATTCAAATATTCTAATGAAGTACGACTCTCATACATCCAACTATGATCCATATATATTTCACGACCTATTGAGATGACCAACACAAGAGTTATATATTTTCAACATTTATTTGTACATTAATATTATTTATTTTTGCTTATTCATTTGTATCACAAAATTAATCAAGCAATTTTCCACAATTTTATTTTCTTAAATTATATATTTATCATGTTACTTACATATTTAGTTCTACCATATTACATACATTCACTAGAACCAATAAAATTCATATTCACCAAATAAAACAAAGTTTAAATTATAATGAAAAAAATTTTCATTATTCGAGTTTTTTAGATTATTTAGCATGTTAATTCAAAGCTTATTTTTATAACGTTCTCTATTTTTAAATTTTTTTATTATTTGATTTTCATTATTTATTTGAAACTTAATATTATTTGTTAATTAAGTATTGATCATTTGTATCGTAAATTTTAAAAAACAATTTTTCTTTATTTGATTTTTTTAAAGTAATTCATCCTTCTTAATTACATGTTATTTACATAATAAACCGAATCGAAGAACTTTTTATATTATGTAATTTTCTTAATGTATTTATCTATATTTACATTAAGTAATTACATGTTATATATTTTCATTTTGTAAATATATAACATGTTATCTATATTATATAATTTATTTACATATAATTTACATCATGTAATTAACATGTTATTTACATTATGTAATTTATTAACAATAATACTTAATTGCATGTTATTTATGTTACGTAATTTATTTAGCTGCCAATACTCTTTGACATAACACTAACATCACTCATTTACTTAGGCATTTTATCGAACACATGGTGTGTAACAATTTCCACCTCTGTAAAAACCCCAAAAATTCATACAATCTAACTAAATCATGTAAACCCACAACAATTTGAACACATAGATCCAATTTTTCCATTTTTTTGATTCCTTGGAATTTTGTTTTCCTAGAAATTTAAAAAATCAACAAAAATCAACAATTCTATATTTACTAAATATATACAAACTAAAAAAATTTATTTCTCAAATTATAAACAAATACCCACAACATTGTAAATTAAATTACAAAAAGAGAATACATACCTTCAAAATGCTATGAAAAAATGGATGATAAACCACCAAAATCGGATAGAAGCTCTAAATGGCGAAAATACAATACCACCGCACCGTACCGCGAACACCTCCTGTCGCCGTCGACCACCAGCTGCCGCCTCTCAATAAGCTAACACCTTCAGATGAAAGTGACCAGAGGGAGATCAATGGGATTTGGAAGCAGAAATTTTTCAACAAAAACAAATCGTGAAATGGGCAGAAACTATTCGGCATAAATGAGCAGAAAAGAGACTGAAAGTTAAGAAATATAAGGGTTATAGGCATCAGTTTCTATTCGAAACCGACGCCTATAACATATGGCGTCGGTTCTCTTAAGGAACCGATGCCTATTATTAATAATAGGCGTCGGTTCCTTATTACAACCGATGCCTTTTATTGAGTATAGGCGTCGGTTGTAAATTTACAACTAACGCCTATAATTTAAACATACGTTACACGTCGGTTCTTAGGCGGAACCGATGTGTATTCTTTCAAGTTTCATTTCAAAATTGCCACGCGTCCAGGATAAGTGTCGTTTATTACAAGAACCGACGTGTAATGTGGATTTTTATTTCAAATTCTGTAGTAGTGGGGGCGAGTACAAAAATACTCAGTGAATAACATAATATTTTGATTCACCTTTCATTTAGGAAATGCATTTTCGAAAAATCATGTATTCCAGAAAGTATTTGGATGCACAAAAGGGTCTTATCACTAGTTAAACTACTACCCATGGTGTGCACAAGATTCATATCAATTCAATTAAGTGGATCCACAATGAACCCCGATAGACCCATACCGAAGTTCCAATTCAAAGCAAACACCACACTGATCTTCCTTATCCCGGGATCATTGAATAGGTCATAGTGCAGGAAACAATTCAAAGCTGCCAAGATCACATAGCAAGGCCATATAATCACAAAGCAATTCAAAATGGGTAGAGCATTATCTAGCGATGCAAATGTAATAAACCCATCTTTCTTTCAATAATAATGCATCAAAATCCATATTTGTCTCATGGAAATCATCAATCAAATACACACTTATCTCATTAAAACTTTATGCATGTAGAAAGGGAATCAAAGTATTAGGTTACTCACTTATGAAAACTTAATGAATGAAGAAAGGGAATCAAAATACCAGTTACTCAAAGCAATTTAAGGAAAGCATGATTTTCAAAGAGAGAAAGAGAGTCAAAAGAGAAAGCCAATAGATAGAAAAGGATAGAGCCAAGACACGTGTTACTCACCTCAAATATTCTTCAAATAATCCCAAGTGAAAAAGTGCTTTAAAGTCTTACTATCTCTCGATCAAAGTTATTTTTCAAATTATAATCTATCTATATATAGCAAGGGGTCTTTTTCAAATGTCAAATAGGTACTTTCTTGGGTTTTGAGGGTTGTTTTCCTTTCTACCACACCTACGGACGAAATTATATATTTATAGGGATAGATGGTGGTGTTTGGAAGAGATCTTTAGTGAATTCTCTAGCTTTGGTCCTTTTTTATACTTGTTTACATTTAAATATTTTTAAATGCCATTTGAAGTTCACAAATGGCAAAAAGGACAAGTGTTTTTTATTTTGCAAAATTAACACATTTTAAAATGTAAGAATGACAAGTGTCCTAAACACTTGGCAAAAAAATCAACAAATTATTTATAAAAATGACCAATGTGCTATAAACTTGGCAAAATTAGCACCCTCCAGCAGTTAAAAATAATATATGTAGTATAATTTGGCAAACATCGTTAAAAATTCGTGGGATGTTACAGGAAAAAGTATGAGCCCTGGTCAACGATTGACTCTACCACTGGCGTCGAAGAAGAAAAGGACAACTTTGTTTTTCTAGCTTCTTTTCTTTCATATTTCGTTCTAAATTTTTCTTTGTAATTGCAATTGATTTACTTTGTTCAATCTATATTTTTTGCTAGGGAATAAAAACGTTACAGTGATCAGAGCCATAGGGACTTTCTTGTGACCGGATTTGTAGCAAACTCGTCAGAATTGCGAAAGAAACAAGAAATCCAGCAGATTTCAGACGCGGGGCAGATTGTTCTGGCAGTGTTTATCTCTTTTTTCTGGACCCATAGTGTGGGGCCTGCTTGGTATTGTGTCCTCTTTTATTTTAAATTATGGCTATATATCTTTTCATAGTTGAATATCGCCAACGGGTGCAGTATTAGGAATTACTAGTGTTTACTTTGTGTTATATACTATTGTTTTGAATTGCTTTTGATATTATTGTTGATAATTTGTTGCTTTTTGGCCACGTATTTTGCACCTTCTCTTGACCTGAAAACTTGATCTCACGGAATCATGTGGGCTACAAAATAGCGTTATTTTTGGGTTGCTTTATACTCTATGGTTTTGTGCATTTTTCCTTTGTCATCTTCTTGTGTTTACATTTTTGCAATATGGTTGCACACTTTGAGTTGGCACCTTTTGATGGCAAAGGTGATTTTTCTGTTTGGCAACAAAAAATGAAAGGTATTTTGGTGCAACAAAAAGTTTCTAAAGCTGTTGATGATTTTTTTCTGATACTACTGATACTGTTAAGAAAAAAGAAAAGGATGAATTGGCATATACTTCTATCATTTTATACCTGTCTGATAATGTGTTGAGAAAAATTGACAAACATGCTTCTACTAAAGCATTGTGGGAAAAATTGGAAGAACTTTATGTGTCTAATTCTACTCCAAATAAATTATATTTGCTTGAAAAGTTTTTTAGTTTTAAAATTGATCCATTGAAAGATCTTGATGATAATCTTTATGTGTTCAATAAACTTGTACAAGATATTGTTAGTTGTGGTGAAACTTAGACTGATTAGTACAAAGTTGTTATTTTATTGAATGCTATACCTAAAAAGTATAAATATGTGAAAAATACAATCAAATGTGGTGGAGATTCTTTAACTTCTGATATAGTTACTGATTCTTTGAAAACTTGGGAGTTGGAGATGCGAATTGAAAAACCAGAGGGAGTGTGTAGTGGTGCTAGTGAGGTCCATATGGTGAGAGGTGGGCATATTAAGAAGCACGGTAAGTATCAAAAGAGTCGAGAGAGTGATGACTCTAGTGATGAGGATGGTAAAAGGAAGGGTAGAAGTAAGGGTAATTCCAAATAGAGGGCAAAATGGAAAACATGTTATAGCTGTGGGAAGACTGGACATTACATTAGGAATTGTCTAGTAGAAGAAAAAATAGATTGGACAGAGGGAAAGAGAAAGTTGATGGGGAGTCTAATGCAATTGTTGCATCCAATGTTAAATATGATCAAGCTTATATGCTGCTAGTGATTTATGTCTGACTAAACAATCCTATTTATGAGAATAGTTACTTGATTCTGTTGCATCTTGTGCGTCGTTACATCCCATAAGAGTTGGTTTGTAAATTTGCATGAATTTGAGAGTGACCATCTTTGTTCTTTAAATGGGATTTCATACTCTGTGTGTGGTATTGGTGATATTATTGTGAGTTTTGACATTGGTTGTGTACTCGCTTTAGAAGGAGTCGGATATGTTCCTAAAGCTAACAGGAATTTGTTATCAGTTGGTAAATTGGAGGAAATGGGCATTACAGGTAAGTAACATGATGCTAAAAATGTTTAAGGGTTCTGAATTTGCATGTATTGAGGTGAAGAGGAATGGCATTTACATCACTAATGGTGAGGTGATGAAGTGCCAGAAATCATATACACATGAAATACCTGATCAGGTGGAGGCCTCTAATGAAGTGGAGGCAGAAGTAGAAGATCAACCAGAAGAACCTGTTTCAGCTGGTTATGTAAGTGATGGTGAGAATGAACCATCTAGTGTGTATACAAGTTCAAATTTCCTATACTTGAATTATTCAAAAAGGGGAAAAGTAACTCCCACAGGTTTGAATACTTGCCTGTAAATTGTTAGTGGCAAGTGTGATGATGTTTGGGTCAATTGGTGTTTTTTTTTTTTTGTGGCTCCATGATTAAACAAAATTAACTTTGTATATTTTTTGTTTGTAGGTTTATTAGGTACCAAGGTGGAGATTTGTTGGGTTATTGATACTCAATAAACCCGGGGCTGTGATGACAAAGACCCGAACATAAATAAATAATATTCAAAGGCTTGAAAAGCCTAGGATTGAATTTTGAATACCCACTCCACAATTTGGTAACCAATTTTCTATCAACTTTAGAGGTTTAAACATATCAGGTTATTGCTCAAGTCGATGGCTTTTAACACATTTTGAATCTCCTTGGAAATCTTGGGTTATATCTTTTGAGATATTTTGATTATCTTATCTTTATATCATATGAATTTGAATTGTGTTTTTTTCTCTCTATAAACACCTGAGTGGTTTTTGGAATTAAACACAACACACAATACACCCAAAACACACACAAAAAGCGTGTGCCTTTTCTTGTTTCCTTAGCATTTCTCTATTAGTGGGAGTCGTCTTCTATTTCCCTAGTGGGGTTATTTTACTTTAGTGGTTAGCGATTCTGGTGTGTTAGATTAGTGTGGGTATTGTGGTGTTGCCATTGTAGAGTGAAAAGAGTCTAAGCCCTGGTCAACGATTGACTCC
>CAVNYN010227050.1:0-28501 GCA_963692815.1 Nyctanthes arbor-tristis
TTCTTGACTTCCCAGCTTCACGCTCTACTTTAGACTCTTTCCCGAAGAGAGCTCCAACCAATAGATGAGATTAGAGACGCTAACATAACAGGGGCAGGTGACATATCTTTAAGAACCAAGAACGGGATATTCGCATTAGCAGAAGGAGGAGAGCGAAGAGATGAGCACTTTGAAAGCATCTTTCCTTAACGAAGTCATCTATGTGACCAATGCACGCTTCAAAGAAAGCAAAGAGGGATGCTCTAAGCTCAAGGGGATTGAAGACCAAGGCAGGGCTCTTGTTGACAAATAAGGTCTAAAAAGGCAAATTAACGCGAAGGTAACCACCCTATTAGTATTAGTATAGTAGAGAGAAATGGGAGTAAGCCTTTGGTATTCTGTTCTTATTGCTTAGTTCCTGTCTATCTCTATCTATCATAATTTCCCTTCTTTGCTTCTTTTGTTTGAAATAGGACCGGGCCGGAATCCGGTTATAAAGAAAGAAACCCCCGGAGTGGTTCATCGTCAAAAGAAGGGTTGTAGCATTTCCTTTTCTTTCTTTTTCCAGCCTTTGAGGGGAGGCGGATCTATTAGTGTTATGAATTAATTTATTTTGCGTTTTTTTTATTTTATTTTATAATAATAGATCAAATTTTATATACAATTTTATATCAATTTTATTTTATATATAATATGCTATTTGTTATCTATTAGTATTTCTTATATTTATTCAATTAGTTTTTAAGATATCTTCAAATATTTAATATTTCTTCAAAAATATAACAGTTAATAGACAATTTTCAAGTGTTAGGTTATTAGGTCTTTCTTCTAATTTCAATCGAGTGCCTATTCGTGATGTTGATGATATAATAATAAAATTAAATTAAATTAAATCAGTGTCAAAACTTTTACTTTAATTCAATATGACAAACTACAAGTCATAAAATCTATGACTATATGTTTAGTACATTATTATTTAATTTGTTATTTTTTTCTAGAAACATATATACCGGTAAAAGTTTAAGTTGAAGCGATACAATAATAATATTTGATGTTTGATGATTATTTAGAACAAAAATAAAAAAATTGTTTAGGACAAAAATTTAAGCCGAGTGGATATAATAGTAATAATATTTGATAGTTTCACAAAAAAAAAAAGGTTGATGATGATGATGATGATTTAGAACAAAAATAAAAAATTCTCTTAATTCTTTTCAGAGTGGAAGTGATTAAAAATTAATGTTAGGGTTAAATCATATAGAATTTATTCTTTATTGTAATGTTGCTTCTCTTGATCTTTTATAATAGGGGGTGTATACTTTAAATTTTTTTATAATAGATTTACTGAAATGGTGATTTCTTTAGAGAATGTATATATGAGGAAATGAGAAAAATAGTTTTTCTAAGAATATGTGATGGAGAATGAATATGTGGAAAAGAATTCATTTTGATAACTGAATATCAACCACATCCTAATATACATAAACAGAATGTGAGTGTAGGGTAATTATGGAGTTATATAAATTTCGTATGCTCTCTTTTCCATACTTTCTTGATTTTCATAATCAACATGAAACTAATTTTGTATTAAAAAATTCTTCATTCTCATTTTCATTACTTAAGAGTATTGTTCATGAATGACAATTTAATTAGCTTTGTGCTAAGTGAAAATATTATATATTTTAATTTGATTATATTTACACACACATATATATAAATATATATATTAGTCATATATGTATATTAGTGAATAGTACGCAATAAAATTGTGCTTATTTAGTTTTTTCAAATTACTATGCATTTTTTTGCTTGTTGATTATTCTATTGCGTGCAACGCAAGGGAATAAAACTAGTAAATAGAAAAAGTTAAAAGGCTTACCACGAAAATTTGACTGCAAGTTCTACCACAGAAAAATGATCAGGAAAAGAAAGACATCCACTTAAGTGATTTTATATATTAAGTGGACTTCCTATACTTAGAGGTTCAATTTCCCTTATTTGCAATCCTTTTCTAATATATATCAACAAAATGGGAGTAAAGGTCAAATTGAGCCAAGTTTTTAAAATAATCATTAGTAATTATATAATTACATCTAGGCCTGGCATCAGACGGGCTGAGTATGGTGTGGTCTCAACATAAACCCAACCTACCACTTAGTTGAGTTTCATATTTCAGAACCAAGTCGATTCGATTCAATTCTGAAACCCGACTCGGGTCCTAGGTTTGGGCCAGGAAGAGGCCCAAAATTGAAAAAGAAATATTTTGAGATGCCCAAGTTAAAAGGCCCAAATTTATTACAAGATCAATAAGAACAAAAATAAAACTCTCGTTTCTATATCCTAAGTCCAAAGGTTCCCCACAAATACAATTAACACATTAAGAAAAACAAGTCTGGTAGACTCCTCCGGCAGCAACAGCTGTGCGGAGCTAGCATCATGGCGTCAGCAGCAACGCGGCAGGGGTAGCGGTTACGGCGGTGGATCTGACTTCAAAGGTAGGCAGCGGCACCAACATGTATTTCTGCCTTTGGGGGAGTCTAAGGTTCATGAGAGGTGGAGATAGTCTTTGTGTGTGTGTGTGTGTGAACGGTGAATTTGAAATTGAAAGTGAGAATTCTGAAATTGAAGATGAATGCAAGCATGATTTAAATTGTTACAAGCAAAATTAAAAATGCAGGCACGATTTTACCCAAAAAAAAAAAGAAAAACAAAGAAAAATAAGTCAAATCTAACCCGACTCGGGAGTCAAGGTCGGGTTCCCCGAGTTCCCTAGGTTCCACCCCACTAAACCCAGGACCCGAGTCGACCCAAGTCGGGTTACCCATCCTCCCAACAGCTGCCAATCCGCCCAACTATTTAACCCGATTTGACCCAAATTGGGTCGTAGGGTCTGTTTTCCCGGTTTCCCGGATCCAATGCGCAGTCTATTTAGATCTAATTTTATCTTATATTTCATAATATAATAAGATTATTACATCACTTCAAGAAAAATACGCTCTTGGCCTCCAAATTGTCGCCTACTTAGACAATGAATTGACTGGTACACAACTTCTTTGGTCATTTGTTAACGATAAAAATAGTCAAACATATGTCAAATCAACACACTATTTTTAAGGTTTGGTTAGTAACAATAAAATTAAAAATACTCGTTTACATTAGAATAACGCAATTGCTTACAAAATTCTTGATTGTTTCGACCAGCATTCGACTAGAAAAAATTCGACTACAAATTTGACACTCAAATTTAATGTCATTTTATTTTTTACTATAAAAAGGGAGGAAATATTTTCTTCGAAAAAGAAAAAAAGAATTTATTCAGAGGGGAAAGCAAAAAAAAAAAAAAAAGGGATTGTAGTAGAGAAAGTAAATGCAAATCATGTGGTGGTGGAGCCCACATCCCCTGTTATGGATTGCGCTCCAGCTGCCTCCGGACTCCAAACCATAATTCAAATCCAATTAATAAAAAAATCTGCTTTTTAGAGAGAGAAAATACACACATTTTACGTTTCCTTTGCCGGGATAAGATCCGACAGCTGCTTAACTGACACGTGTACCGGTGTAGGTCTCCAGCGGCTCGGCTCGGCTGGCATAAATGGCTGATAGATACTCCAGAATGACTGTTTTGTGCCCGAGCAAGAATGTCACAGGAATTGGACAAATTGTACCATTAGTCCTCAATTTATTATCCGAGATCGACAATTCTATTGATACACAGTTTCGTACTTTTGTTTGTCCTGTTGTCACTACTCTGTATGTACTTTAACATGCTTGGTGACTTGAAAGATACTTATCTGTCTTATAAAGATATTTTTTTATATTTTCACACAAATGAAAAAAATATATTATTAGAAAAGTGAAGTTTATTTACATTTTCTTAATATATTATTTCTTTTACTAGTTATTTCACTTTAATAATAATAATACATATTAAATATGAGCATATATGAAAATTAAGATTTCAACTATATTCTAAAAATAAAGTAGCATATCTTTATAGGACTGACAAAAAAAAGAATACATGTTTATCTTTACGGACGAAGAGAGAAATTTTATTAGTGAAAGGCATATTTTACGGCACTTGTTTTGGTTGCTTCAACACTTGAATTGTTACAAACAAGTTGAAAACACATATGTTAAACAGAATAGAACTAACTCTCAAGTCTCAGCCTCCATTACGTTCAAAAAAAAAAAAAAAGAATGAAACAAAACTCTCAACCTCCATATTTAATGCAAATTCTTTAGAGAACTTTAGATAGGAATTACAAAATGTGTAAAAGTTGATAATTGATTGTTTTAATACTGTTTAAGATAATATTGCAGGGATAACCATAAAAAATAAAAGATGCCAAGATGAATATACTTTGTTGATTTAGTGGGCGTTTGCAAGCGTTTTTGTTTAGAAAAAGAATTAAAATTTATGAGAATAAATTGCTACATTTTGTACAGTACAAAGGAGACTCATCAAATAGGTTAATATAATTAGTTTGATTAGATTTTATTTTTAAATAAATATGATTTGTGAACAGGTAAATATCAGGAAAAACAAGTGGTCTGCATGTTCAGTTCTTAAGTGTACCAATTGTTTATTAATTGCAGTTGTCATTCAAATGCTATCATTACTTTCACCGGATTGGATTATGTCGCTGTCACCAATAAGTAATCATTTTGTTTAATTGCCTATCAATTTGTATCTTCTTAATTTCCCATTAACTTATGATCATACCCTACGTGTAATTTTCTTATTAAAAAAACACTAATAAAGTACTATAAATGAAATGTAAATTTTTATTGACGTACGATTCAACTATTATATTCCTCTATCATGTTAATAATAAAAATCACAAATTAAATAACAGATGTATATTATTATATGAGAAATACAGAGCCGTACTTGAGCATAGGCTCAAGATGCCCTTGCTATGGGCCCAATATATTTAAGGGCCTAATTTCAAGATTTTTTTAAAAAGAAATTAGGCCATACACTAATAATTGAGAATATGACACTTACAACATAATTATATATTCATTATTAGATAATAATTCATACCCTATTTTCTCTTGATTGTTTCATCTCTCTCCAATATTCTAATATTTTTTCCGTTTGAAATTCAATCTACTAAATTCTCTTTCTAATATTTAATTATCTTCTTTTATATTTAGCATCTATCAAAAACATGAAACCAAAAAAAAAAAAAAGAGGCATTTCAAATTTGAGGAGTACTACAAATTTTAAAATGTTATGTAGCTATTCGTTTCTACAACCCAACCCATTCAAAGAAAAAGGAAAAAAATCAATAAAAGGGAAAAAATTAAATTCCAGTGGGTTTAGCTTTATTTATTAATTGATATATTGTTGGTTATTATTATTGCATAATAACTAGTATTTTTGTTTTTTGTTTTTTATTTTTAACATATTATTTAAAAATAAAAAATAAAAAAATCAATCACTATGGGGGTTCATTTTCCAAATTTGGCTAGGGCCTCATAAGCTAGGTCCGGCCCAGAAAAATACTTATGGAGCCAACCAGATAATGTGATCTAATAAAAAAACATCTACATCTACTATTGGTTTTAAAATCAAATAATACTATTATAATAATACTTTAAACTTTTCAAGCACCAGCTAGAATTATTCTTAGGGCTGTACTATTTGAACATAAATAACTACAAAAAATTAATTTATAACACAATCTTATTTTTTTAACACATCATATCACTCTTACATTAATGCTAATTACACACAATACTTGTCAATTTTATCAAATATTTTGTTTCTTTTTTTTTCTAATAAGAATTTTCCTTCTTATGAATTTATGATCCAAGGGACAATCTGGATTCATCCTAAAATCCTTATGAGCCGGATGGGTCCCCCAGCCGAGCCCAACCCACAATCTTAGCCGGCTCACATCCCGGTAACCGGTTAAAAATGAAGCAACCAACGAACGTACAAAGTGGGCCTCGTCTGCTCGATTAGCAGTAGCAGGTCGTTTCGCCACCCCACCCCCACCCCAACTTCCCATGGCAGTTGGTATGCATTTACTGCATGCACTTTCACACATACTCTCTCTCTCTCTCTCTCTCTCTCTCTCAAAGTAGTATCATAATCCAATAATCAGTGTTCTTGAAATTTCGTGCTGTTTTCGTCAATTGTTCTAACGGATCCATGCCATTTTTCTTGGTTTCAATTTCAATTACCTTAGGAATTGTCACCCGGTAAAACCCAATGTTTTTCTAAAAAAGAATATAATTCTTCTCGCTGAGGATTCTGCTAGTTGCAATTGCTTGACAGGTACAGCAATGAGTGGTCTTTTTGCATTTTCACTTCCAAACCCATTTAAATTCTGTTCAGGATAATGCTTGTGGCTCTTTCCGATACTCGATTTTTGTGGTTTACTTGAATAGGTGGAAGTTTTCAGGTACAATTTTTTTGTCCCCCAAGTTACTAAAGAGATTTTCTTATCTTTTGAATCATGTGATTTTCTTGAATGCATGTATATGTTGCTTGTATTATTGTCTTCAATTGTTTGGATAAAATATTTTTTTTGAAATAATTTTAAATCCTATTTGACATTTTTGGAGAAGCAATGGAAGGTAAATAAACTAATTGATGCTAGTGGAGCAAATTTCATTTCACTGAAAACGACAAAAGAAGTGTGTATTTTGTGTGTGTGTGCGCGCGCTTTCAGATTTTTCTATTCGCAGAGTTTAATTAAGGAATTGGTGCATATTTATGTATGTGTATGTTCATTTATTGTGATCAAACTGAATCCGTGAGCGATAAGAGATTGAATGCATTGTTGGCTCATTGCATTTATATTCCAATACAATATTCGTGTCGGCCATCAGAATTTGTCACTCTCTGTATGTCTCGCAAAATCCCAGCCAGAATTTTGTACTATTGCTTAATATGAGGACTATTGCATTTTTTTTATGGTTTTCCCTCAATTTGACATTTCAGGTTTGGAACTTGGATTTTCTGCACATAAAGATGAGTTAAACCAAGACATCCATTTTCAAATAGAGTGTGCAAAGGATAAGCCTTTAAGCTGGAATTCTCGGTTTCAGTGGTTATAGGGCTAATTGTTGGTTTTCCATCATCTTGGGATCAAACTACTCAGTATGGGAATTGGATTTTTCGCAGTTCATTTTCTTGATTGAGATTTTAGCTGGAGTAGCAACAGGCTCGAATGACGTGAAGCATAGTCTATCACAATTACAAAGTAAAGCATAGGTGTTGCAGCTTTTACCCAATTAAACTTGAGTAAAAAATGCTGGAGGCTGAAGTATGCTCGTCCCGGGTATTGTTGCCTTTCCGCGATGAAAGTGGTGATGAGGAGCTCTCGGTTCTTCCTAGGCATACTAAGGTCGTCGTAACGGGGAACAACAGAACAAAGAGTGTGTTGGTGGGTCTACAAGGTGTTGTCAAGAAAGCTGTTGGATTTGGTGGTTGGCATTGGCTGGTATTCACCTTTTTGACAATCTTACAAATGATACGATCTTATTTTATCTTTTTCATTTTTGTTATTTTTGGTCCTACTATTTAATGTCATTATTAATTTTATGTTTTCTTCCTTGAAATGTTTGTTTGGTCCTGCTAATTCTGTGGTGCTTTATTTTTAAATCCGGAAAAACTAAAAGTTTAGCATGCAAAATGCAATGTCAGCAATCTGCGGAAGTAAACCAAACGTGTTCTATGTGCTTAGCCTGTAGCTTTCAGAATCTAATAGACAGATATGGTTACTAATTTTCAGGTTCTAATCACTAGTTCCACATGGTGAAAATATCTACAAGTATTTTCCTTAATGAACATGTAGAAGTGTTGTTGTGGAAAAAGCTTAAAGTTGATGTTCAATTTATCACAGTTGATGAACTGAAGATTTTGCTTAATCTGCTTGAAAGAATAAAGTGATGCATGCAAGTTTGTTCTGTTTACACCTGCAGCTCTGTTTATTGAATGAATCTTGTTTTTCTATATAGGATGATTGAGGGAAAATGCAAAAATAAAAAAAATAAAAGTAAAAATAGCTAGATTTAATTCGTGGTTATTTTAATTTTTCCTTCTAGATTTTTCCCATTTTAATTTCGCACTTCACTTCAGAGAAGTTTTTTATTTTTGTGCACATGCTTGTGCATTTGCTTACGTTACATGCATGGGGAAACGAAGAGAAGTTCTTCCCTAAACTGTTTTCATCAGTTCTCACTTCAATTTCTGAATTCTATTAACTAGATAGCTTATCAAGTGTTACCTGTATATTCTAAACTAGGTGTTGAAGAATGGGGTTGAGGTCAAGCTCCAAAGGAATGCATTAAGTGTTTTAGAACCTCCCACTGGAAATGAAGAAGATGGTGACTATGATTTTGAAGATTCAAGCAGCGGATCTGACATTTATCAGAAGGACAATCATCGGTTTTGTAAGTTCAAGCACTTCCACTACAATTTCATTTATGGTAAACAATGCTTTTACGTTCTGATTTATTTATTTATTTTTTAGAGCTTGTTTGGTATTCTTTATTTTTGCAATTTATAAATTCACATACCATGATTTGACTGTTGATTTGACAACTACTCAACAATCACCACACATTTCAAATTTCAATTAAATCTCCACTACTCATTTCCACTCATTATAAAGTCCCTTTATAAATTGATTTTATAAATCTAACCAATTGTTATCTCTTCAGCAGGTAGTGGATTTCAGTTTGGCAAACTAAGCAAGCCTCGGGTTCGGTATAGTAGGCCGTGGTCCCCAACTGCGTCGTCAAAGTCAATAAACCGTAGCAGTTGCAAAGAAGTTCAATCAAAATGTCACGCACCTCATGCGGTAAGCCCGATGGATAGCGATGATAGTATTGGGTACTTATGGGTGAAGAATTTCATGTCGTGTTGATGTAAATTACTTAAATGAATGTGAGACACTGAAATGAAAGTGATCCACACTGCCCCTAAACTCGAAAACAGTCCAGATGTGGTAGACGTAAGGATATAGAGAATGGTCAGCGGTGATGGGTGGCCAGGGTGTTTCACTGGGGTGAATGGTGGAGGGGCAGGTTGAAGATTTTTCTCTTTTTATATTTATTTATTTATTTCCTTTTGGTAAGTGGGATGAAATAAGTCAAGAACCTACACCTAACAAAATTTGAGCTCGTGCATGGATTTTAACCTACTATAATATGCTAGCTGTGACTTTGTTATAATCATCATTAGTCTTATGCAATGCAGGTCTAACTTGTGTATAATCATCATTAGTCTTATGCCATGCTCTTTTTGGACAAAGATGACATGTGCTAACTTGTGTATAAATTGTTTTGTTGTGATTATCAGAGAGTGAAATTGACAAAGTTGGGAACTGGATCATTGTGGAGATACTGGAGAAGCTTCAACCTTGTGGGTTCTAGGCTCTTGTTTGTGTTCTATTTCTCCTCTTTCTTGTCATGTATATTGCATATTTTGCTGAACTTGTCTCTTTTGATATCTGTATTCAGGCAAGTAACATTCACAACCCTACAAAGGAACAACTGATCAAAGCTGTGGAGCAGCATTTTTCTTCGCAGGCATGTCCAAAGTCTAAAAAATTGAAGTTTAGTGACTAATGCACCACATACAGGTGGCATTTGATAGCGAAAGAGATTTCTCACATATTGGTGTTTATTGATGCAACAGGAAGTGAATGATGTGCAAGTGATCGTTGGCTTTATCCGTGCAGCAGCAAAGAGATTGAAATCAGTTGACGCACATTGAGGTTCAGGATTGATTGTGACTTGTGAGAGTCTGATGATCCATGTCTGCCTGTAATGTATACAGTATATATAGTATGAACTTTTATCTTGGTTCAGCTCTAATCTAGACTGCTAATTGACTAACTGAGATCCCAGGCTTGTCTGGTGAGTATCTTCCAAGTCTGAGGATCCTGAGTTTGCTAACCTTGTAATGTGCAGACGCTGTGGTCCGGTTAATATTATATCCTAAATTTCGTATTTCTTCTTCCATGATTCATACCGTTTTCACCGTCGCTGTTGAATCTTGAGGAAGAGCAGCTGATTTTTGTTTGTAGAAATTTTCGCATCGGGTTTGTCTGCCTAATGTATACTAGCCAGGATATGCTAGGGAATGGGAAGGCTCGATCTGTGTCAACTCGAGTTGAATTTCAACTGGAGAAGATGAGCAGGATTACATATGCATACGGAACATGGAATAACACGATTGAATGGCTGGCTTGCTTGATTTAAAAAAAAAAAAAAAAGAAGATAGTGTAGAAATTCAGGGATCATCCCGCTATTGGAATAATAGGTTGGGTATCTATAGTGTAGTTTTTCATTTTGAAAATAATGAGGAACTTACTATTTGTATATGGTGACATGATAATTACCTTTGAGACAAAGACCTTTGAAATTTTGATGATCAGATTGAAAACATTTTTGAGCGAACCAATTCATTGATGTATTCGAGTCTTGTCTGAGAAATTTACACTTATTTTTGCAACTGATGTTAATTATTATGCACGTTGTTTTGTTTATTTTTGGAGGATTTGTCCATATTAATAACGTATATTGAACCATCAATTTCACTCGATATCATAACGATATGTTCCCTGATAGGTTAATCTCTCCATTAACTACAAGAAAAGGTCTCTCAGTGAATCTGATTCTTACATGTAGAAGACAGGCTGTCATTAGGTGTGGTGGGATTGTCTTATTACAAGTTTGGTAGATGTTGATTGGGACTAGAAAGGAAAATTTTCAAGAAATGTAAGTGGACCAATTCAATTTGATAATTGAATGTCACTTTCTCTTTACATTAAAATTAGAACAACAATCTCATAAATGGACCCCCCAGAGATTTTGTGGCAAAAGCTTAGGGTGATTGCTTTAGATTTTGGTCTGTGAATATCTTCTTTGGACCCCCCCCACCCACCCACCCACCCACCCTACCCTTCCCTTCTCCTACCCCCACCGAGTTAACCAAAAGGAATAAATTTTACGATGGTTCACGTTGACTGTTAATCTGATTCAAATTCAATGATTTATGATGTTAACGAAAGATTTCAAGGGAATGTTTGAATGCAAACATACAAGTTTGATATTTCTTATATTATTTAAAAGCAACGAAATATATTTACTTTCAAGTATGGTACTTTACCAAATTTGTTTGATAGTTTACATTATTATACTCTTGAAAAGAGAGCACTAGTCACTACTGTGATCACTAATGCAAAATTCTATACGACTAATCACCATAGATTATGAAAATTTGGTCACAACAATATTGGCAATGATTAACAGCTAATTATCATTAATATATAATTATGTTAACATAAAAGTAGTCATTAGTGGAGGTTTAAAAAAATATATATAAAAATAGAAATTTTTCAAGGTCCTCCAACCTGATTGACTTTTTTTGTTTTACTTTCTCAGTAGCCCCCACCCCAAAACCCGCCATTTTTCTTTTGTCTTTCACCTTTGATGCAAAACGTTGTATTGTTGTTCACTGTCAATTTTTTCTTTTCTTAGGTCTAAATCTTTTGTACTTTAATTGATATGATAATTGACCGATGGAATATCTTATCATAACAACAAAATTGAAGTGTGTTATATAGTTTAATTTTGAGAATGAATGCCTAGTAAATGGTCATAAAAGATTGATTAAGCTTCCATGCTTGTTTGGTATTATTGATAATATAAGTAATACTCACTCCATCTCAAAAAGATAGTTTACTATTCTATTTCGAGAAAATATATTTCCACCACACTTTTTACTAAATGCACCACATTTAATTTGTGTTGAAGATCTTTAACTTTATTTTTCATTACATTATGCCCACTTAATATCTTATTTCATTATTTCATGCCGTAACTCATTAATTAGACCTTCTTGATTTTAATGATAATTTTAAGTCAAAAAATTTTAATAATATATACTCTAAAGTCATGAGAAAACATATTGTTTTACTTTTGTCTTTTTCACTATTTTACTTGTTCAAAATATTTAGTAGTTCTTTTAATGGAATTTTTACAAGATAAAAGATCATTTTAGACAAGTTGCAATAAATATTAGAGAATTGCATATAAAACTGTGACATTAAAAAGTTAAGGACTTAAATATGAAAATTTATGAAGTTGTTGTATTTTAAATGTAGTTCATATGTGGTGTAGTTAGGAAAATTTGCGGCGTGAATATAACCACTCTTCCATTATTGTTTATTTCAAAAAGATAGTCTACTTACCATCTTAAGCATGTATTTAATTTTTCATTTTCATATATGTCCTCAATTAATTATTGTTGTTCAACTACTTATGCATTGAAAGCATTTCAAATAATTAATAAAACATAAGAGTATAAGTAGTAAAATAAGGTAAAATTTAAGTGTGTTTCATTGGCAAGGATTTTTTATGGAAAATGAGGTTTTCCACCTAAATTTCTATGTTTGTGGGATTTGATTCACATTTTTTTCATAGAAAATATTTTCCATCTTTTGGTCACATGACCATATTTTCTTTGAAAACAAAGAAAATATTTTCCTATGGGGTGTAAGTTATTTGTTTTCTAGGTAATTCATTTTTTTCCTCGAGAATTTCACTTCTAATCAAACATCTTGCAATTCATTTTCTATGAAATTTAATTCTTAGTAATTTAATTGGTAGGAAAATATTTTCTTTTCAATTAAATTCCATACTTGTAATCAAGCGCACTCTTAACGTTTCAACTATATTAACTTTCGTTACTTAATTTATATGAAAATAATTACTAGACTATCTTTATGGAACAGAGAAGGTAAAATAGAAGCAAATAAATTACTGAATTTTTATTTTTTTTTGGGTCGTCAAAAGTAGTCTCAACCCTAGGAATAAATTGACAAATTATATATATGTTTTTCATGGGAACTTTTTGATACAATGGGAGATAGCAGAGGGAGGGATTTGTGGGGTTCGAACTCGGGGCCTCCTGTCTAAAAATTAGGCATTCAATTATTGCGCCACAGTTCAAATCACAAGGTCAACGGGAACTAGTTTATTAGACCTTTCTCATTGGTGACTGATGCAATTTGCAAATCCTAGTACTAGAGGAGATGAGAGATGTCACGCTCCTGCTAATTATCAATTATCTTAAATATCTTATATTAGTTAACACGTTCGAAAGCGGAATTTTCAATACAAATAGTGGGGACATGACGTGCAAGATAATTTTTTCTTGCCTTTGGATTGTTTACCTTCTATAAGGCTAATTGATTACTTAAACTAATAAGTTATTTAATTTTAAAGAATCATTACAACTAGGTTTTTCAATAGAATGTAAAGAACACAATAAGTTCTATTAACATGTATATTTCATTGATCGGTTAAGTGAGCCAAATCATTGGAAAGCTTTTACACTGAAAAGTAAGCTTTCAATCATTACAAAGATTACACATTCATTTTATTATATATATCTATTAATATATAAAA
The DNA here is from genome assembly GCA_963692815.1 of Nyctanthes arbor-tristis. Lineage (NCBI taxonomy): Eukaryota > Viridiplantae > Streptophyta > Magnoliopsida > Lamiales > Oleaceae > Nyctanthes > Nyctanthes arbor-tristis. Next base: position 13,420 of record CAVNYN010227050.1, read on the forward strand.
GCACTTAAGTGAGTCTTCCTTTTTCCTGCCTATTTTCTTGCGGTATCCTCTGCGGTAAAACTTTCTTGGTAATTGATTTTGATTTATTATTATTCAAGGTTATTTTCTTTTAATCTGAATCCTTATCTATTTTCCAATTGATCTTTATTTTTCTCAAACTTTCCCTTTCCGGCGACTCCTAACCTACATCTTCAATTGATTTAGTTTTATTTTTTATTTTTATTATTATTATTATTATTACTACTACTACTACTACTACTACTACTACTACTACTACTACTACTACTATAATCAATTCTTGTCGCTTTCTCAACTCAAAGCTTAAATTCTCAAACTTTCCTTTCCCAACAATACCTATCATATATAGAAACTTAATTTTAATAAATGATTTCGACCATCATTCTATAGTATTTTTTTCCTTTTAAAGAATTGGACTTTTTGCGGGCAAACAAGTAATGTTTTTCTAAGATTGTAATAAAATATTTTTTTAGTTCTGGTCAGTTATGTAAAATCAAATTGGTAATTTGAAGTCATTATTAATTAATTAATCAAAGTTATTTTTTAGAGGATAATCTCCCTTTAATAAATATTTATCCTAAACGAAATTTTTAACCTTCACACCGTACAATTCTGAAAAGTTTAAAATTGAATGGTTGAGTTTAATAATATAATATAAAATTATTATTAATTTGGAGTTGCTCTAAATTATGAAATTAATTCGTACCAATCAACTATGTATTTTTGAATAATTGTTTCAACCACTTACTTGATAACATTTTAAGTTGTTATTAACCGTCTTACCATATCTTTACCAGTTAGATAGTTGCTAGTTATTGTCTTCAAAACTCATTTCCAGCCTCATTTTTGGTAGTTATTGAATATCTCTTGGTGTATTGGTTTTTTTAATTTAAACATTACAAGGGGAATGTAAGGAGGAGAATCGAACTGTTAGCCAAGAGTGTAAACAATTAACAAGGATGTCATTAGACTACAAAAGTTTTGACTCTTGGTGTATTAGCTACTCAAGCATGTACATGTTAAATACATGTTGTTAGACCTTTTTTTTAATAAAGTGATCTTTCTTATTTGGCCTATAAACCTTCTTTTTAATTATTTCGTCCAGATGAATATTTACTGATTGTAGAAATGTAATATTGCCATTCTAATTCTCTTATATATTTCTAATGGCGATAGTTGACTCCCTATTTCTTTTACTCTAATTATGTGTATTATTGCTTATTCAACATTTGCTATATTACCAGGTAAATAAAAATATATAAAATCTTTGATAAGCTTGAATGGAGTCATTTGGATTGACTATTACTTTCAACTTGAATTTTTGAAATAAATATGTACTTATTTTGTTATTCTATTAAATTTAATTTTTTATATTAGAATTAATCTTCCTGTGCAACCCCCGGGTGTAGTACTAATTAGGCATAAAAGAGAGGTGGGCATATCTATCAATACAAAAGATATTAAGTTTATAATTGCATTTGTAGTAGCTTTAGAAATAGGTTTCTACTACATGTAAAACTCTGCTCCTATTCCCAAGCATGCTCCAACTCCTGGCTTACTTCTTAATTATCATGTGTTCAATCATCTACAAAATTGTAGATCAAAGGAAAGTGAGTACAAAGTACTCAACGAGTAACAAAACCCTTTTGATTCACCTTTCATTTGAAATATTCATTTTCAAAAAAAAAAAAAAAAAACTATTGAATGCGTGAAGCTTTTGAATGTACAAAAGGGCCCTATCACTAGTTAAACTGTTACACGTAGTGCATTGATATTATTCAATATCAATTCAATCAAGGCCATGTACATTTAATTGGATCTATAATCAGATCCCGATTGACCCCTACTGGAATTTCACATAGAACAATATAAATATAAAGCAATATCATACTCATCGTCGCTCATCTCGCTATCATTTGATGGCTTATAGTATAACAATAAAGTAAAGCAACGTAAAGACAAGATGGGTGGAGCATCAACTAGTGATTCAAATACAATAAATCAATCTTTTTTTCAATGCATCAAAATCTATGTTTACCTTATCAAAACTTCATAAATGTAAAAAGGGAATCAAATCATTAATTACTAACCTTTTTAAGTTGATTTTCCCAAAGGTTCTTTGAATTGTTGACAAGTGCTCTTAAAACCTTCATATTTCTTAATCAAAGTTGTTTTTTGAGTTGAAATCTTCTTATATATGGAAATAGGCCTTTTTTTCAAGTGTAAAACTAAGTGTTTAGTGAATTTTTAAGGTTGTTTTCCTCCCTGCCATAATTTTAGATGAATTTTGTTAGTCTGGGATAAAGAGAGGATATGTTAGATGTTGGAAGAACTTTGAGGACCCCTTTAGTCTATTTATAATTATTAGGATTTAATAGTTTTTAATAAATCTTTGAGTTCCACCAATTAAAATGCGATATGTGGTGTGATCTAGCCCTGTATATCTTAAGAGACGATGTGGCGAAACGAGATTCATTCGTTTATTGCTCAAGAAGTCCTTATACTTTGTGTTGTCTTATAATTAAGTCATTGTACTTTGATCTTTGTTACTCGAAGTCCTTCTACTTAATATGATTTTACAATTATGTGGTTATATTTTAAGTCATATTAACTAATAACCACATTACTATCTCTAAGCGTTACTTGAGTAACAATCTTTGAGTCTTGTGATGTAATTGATGCAAACTCACGTGGTTATTTTATATAGCGATTGCATTGCCAATAACAAACTCACTGGTTATTCAATCATCGTCAATATAACGATCACATTGTCAATAGTTATATTCTAATTCAAACATTATCAAAATAACAATCATGTTTGTCAATAACTGCATTCTAATCCTTGGTATTCATTTGGGTAACAATCTTGTAACTTTACTATCGATATAATTCAATTCGATCATGTTGTCATATTCTAATTTCTGGTGTTCGTTTAAGTGATAACCTTGTAACCTTACAGTTCATGCCATTCAAGTAATTCCTCCATCATTATCAAAATAATGGCTACATAGCATAATTTGTTATTAAAATTTTGCAGGAAGTTACCAGAGAGTTGTCATAAAAAAAATTCTCATCTTAATGTCCATATATTTCCTTCCCTTATGCAAGTGGATTGTCAGAAGGCTAACTGTATTTCTCATACTTTTGCTAGGTTTGGTTTTGAAAGATGCTTCACTTATGTGCAAAGAGAGCACCCTCTTGACTTTATTATACAATGCTTGTTTAATGATATGCAATGATATGATATTTTTTGTTCAAAAAAAGGGGGTTTAAGTAGAGCATGAGTAGAGTAATGGGCTTCACTCTTTTGTTGACCCTACCTGAAAATGGGCTAAAAATGTGAGCCACTACACAAAAATGGGCACAATTTGTAGCCCGATTGAATCCAGAAAGAAATGGGCCTTTAAGTTGGACATGAAATGGACTACCTTTAGAATCGGAGATCCAAACTTTGGCCCAAGTACGAAAGTCAAGAGAAATTGCTGGATTTGGCACCAAAAGTAAGCTAAAAAAATGAAGCACTTGCTTATTTGCCTATTACTCGGAGTGGGCTTTTTTATAGTGCCAACCAACCGACACCAACAAACCGATCTGACTGATAAGTTCCGGTATGTTTTTATAGCGGGAAAAACCACTGGTTCAAGAAAAAGGGTTGAAAAACAACGAAAACTGTCAGTTAACCAACAAACTAATGGTTTTGGTCGGTTTTGATTCAAGAAAATCCAAACCAATTGACAACGATTTGGTTTCAGTTCTGATAGAAAATCGAACCGACCAACCAATGGATCACCCGTATTGACCATGAATGTTAGTGCTTGTTGGCACTAAGGCAAATACTTCAATTAATTACTTACAAAATAATTCTTTGGTACTCGTGGTCAGCACCGCGTGGAATCAACTATAAGCCCTACACTAACATAATCAAAATTTCAAAATCCTAAGAGTACTTCATTCTATGCGATTAAATTCGACATGTGGATTTTGACATCTGGACCAGAAATCCACTGTTATCTGGGTACTTTCGCTGCCTCAACTTATCTACCACCACTCTATTTTGAGATTAGAAATGAAGTTAGAGAAATGAGCATTTTTAATTTGAAGTGGGCAAAAAAAACTGGCTCAACAGAGCTGAACACAAAAAACCGACTGAACCAATTCGGTCGGTTTTTTCCCCCTCCACAAAAAAAAAAAAAAAGAAAAAAAAAACTTGTTCATATAAACCGGTCGCTTTTGGCCAAAGTCAACAAACCAAACCGAACGGATTCATTTTCAGTTCATCAGATTCAAAACCAACCGACTGCCCACCCCTACTTCTGATCTTATAGATGGAAGGATTACAACAAATAATCTGACTCTATATAGCATGATCCAAAATTTGAGAGATACCTTCCCCAGCAAATTTGATGAAGTGGATATGGGACCAACAGACGCCATCAGGACGCTCCTTTTATCTTCAGGCAGGGGTGGTGCGAAAAATGAAGGAAAGTATAATGCAATGAAGCTTCCACCTGGGGCTTTATTGAATTGGTTTACTTAAAAGGCAGCCTTCCTTTGGTGAACATAGTTCCTGATGCAAGTTCTGACACGGTGGATTTGATCATGTTTCGACCACTTTCCAGTCCCTTGGAAATGAAAGAAATTATCTTTGAATCCAGGAGGATAAATTGTTCGGTGATGAATCATCCTTCGATTTTGCTACGCCAGAACATATGACGAGACTTGTACAAACTGGCGACGCTTTGCTAAAGAAGCCTGTTAAGAGAGTGAACTTGGAAACCCGTCGACAAGAGCCAATTCCAGGAGAGGACACTAATGAAGATGAGCTTGCCAGATTTGCTCAATTGTTTTCTGATCAAAGGAAACTCCGAACATTGCCAGTCTGGAATTGAGAAGAGATTAATAATATTGGCATTTCAGTCTTTACTTCGACGTAGTTTCATTTTATTGTTCAATGGATCATGGATGGTTATCTCGTTGAGTAACAACACCACCATGGAATGTTTACATGCTTAAAAAAAAAAAAAAATCAACATTTAGGTTAGGGGACTCAATTTATTGTTAACTAAGGCTTTTGAATACACATGTAGGTTTTCTGTTAGTGAGGACTACGGAATCTTCAAAATTCCTTTTATGCAACAAGTAGGACTCATGCTTGGTTCCACAATAACCCCAACAAATGGAAACTGATCTCTTTATATGATATATATATCCAACACTGTCACACGTCTCTTATCTTGTCACATGTCTCTTATCTATTATGCCACATCATAAGGGTGATTACTTATGAAACAATTGTTGGTTTTGGAATAAAAACCCAGCAGTGATACTCATTTCATGTGCATACTAAATTCTAACTTGTAAACTGATAGAAAATCTTTGATACTTTGTTGGCGTCACTGACTATACAATACTTTTATAACGAATTAATGTTCTGTAATTCAAATATATGTACGTGTAGATAAATATATAAATAATAATAATCTTTTTTTTTGTTACAAACCTTCACGAGCGCCCACACCTGCCTACCCCTAGGCTTTAGTGTAGAAGGTAAATTGCGGGATGTGCTTAGATTGGCCAAAGTTAGTGTGTGTTTCCATTGGCTTTCACTAAAGGTCTCCTTAAGATTTGAACCCTTGATATCCCCTAACTATGTATTTTTTCTCCCACCGCCTTTGTCAATCCAACCGTGCCTTGGGGGCAATAATAATCGTCTGTTAAGTTTAGGCAAAGATGAAACAATTTCCATCTACCCAACACCAACTTTAAGAATTTTGCCACTGGAAAATTGTAGTGGAAATTAGCCAATACACACCTATTTACCATTGTAATTAAAAAAATACTTATTTTAATTTTTAATTGACAAATTACAAATGTTAAGTTATTTTATGTGGAAGCATACGATCAGTGTAACAAATTATAATTGAAAGTGTAATAAATATTTTTACAATTTATTTCTAGTGATTACTCTTAAGATCAAAATAACTATAATTGAGAATATTTTTCTAATTTATTACAAATTTAACGACTTACGTATAAAAAAATCCCAAAATTGCACTTGAGAGTGTCCAAAGACATGGTTTGTCCACCAACCAAATAGCTAGCTAGGCCCGTGGTCGGCCCAAAAACCGCCATAAAAGAAGTGGTCGTTGGAAGCGGGCCACCAACTAATGTAGGAGCCAAAATTAGATGAAATGAAATTATTTATTTTGAAAATAACACCGATCATGGTCTGCTATATTTATTTTGAAAATAACACTTCTATTTAGTTGAAAATAAATTCGTTATTAGTAATAATATTTAAACTTATGATTAGTGTACGCTTTTATGTTGATTAATAAAATTTATTTTTCAAAAAAAAAAAACTTATGATTAGTTAAGTTTTTTTAAAAAAAAGAAAATGAAATTATGATTATTCATTAGTTTCAATATTTATAGGCACTGAATGACTTGAATGTTAGACCAAAATCTTTACAACAACACAATGCAACGGTGCTCGCCAAAGTTGAGGGGAAAAAGTTATGAACAAAAAGTCTATTAGCTAGTAAGTTCATAAATTGATGAGTTGATATCTAACTGAAATGTTTAGACAGACAACTCATCCAAGCCAACTTGACTTGTGTAAACTGAAACGAGTCCGCTTATCTCCCCTTTTTTTTTTTTTTTTTGGTGAGTTCGACCAAACAAGGCCTTCAATTCAATTATTCCTTCTAATCTATTATTATTATTATTATTATTATTATCCGTTATCATAAAATTGTTCAAATGATGCCACCTTTCCAAAGTCGTCGTTCTGTCACTGAAACTCTCTCTCTCTCTCTCTCTCTCTCTCTCTCTCTCTCATAATCACAGAGACAAGGTATACATACATATTCCTATATGTATTTGTGACTGTACATATGCATATATGTATTCGTATATTGAGTTGTGTTTATGGAATTTGATTGAATTTTGGATTGTCTGATTTTTGATTTTTTGGTTTCTGATATCTGTTGATGCTTTCTAATTAGGATGGAGTTGAATTTCGTGGCTGATTGCAGAACTTCCTTGAAAGTTCAGTGATGTAGATGACAGTGATTTATATCTACTTAGGGCTTTTGCGTTTAATTGATTTTGGGCTAATGGTTTTACTGCTTGAAAGAATTGGTTTTTGTAAAGTGTATTGGAATTGCCGTTTTTAGTATTTATGCTTGTGAGCTTGCGAATTTCAGTTGTCGAAGCTTTATTTACTATTTATAGCGGGGGATTTTCCAGTTCTTTTCCCTTTTTCTTTCCTTGAAATTTCTGAAAAAGATTGGTATACTTTAGCTTCTCTACGTAGTTATGTTCATTTGCTAGCTCATTAGAGCATCTCCAACAGACTACCAGAAGAGAATATGCCATATTTTAGAGAGCGTCTTTATAGTAAAAATTTTGGTCCTCTCCAACGAACTCTTTATTTTTTACTCTTTATTTTACTTTTTACAAGAAGCATTTATTTTATTTCGTGATTTTAAATTTATATTCTTAGTTGGTAATAGCCAATAGAATCAATCGTGATTTTACCAAACCAAGAAATAAGCATTGAAAGTTATGGTCATTAAATTATGGAGAGTAGATTTGACTCTTCAAATTTGGAGAGCCAAACCCCACTCTTTATTTCAAAAAGTTAATTTAAAGAATCTATTGGAGCTCATTTTTTAGCATTTGCTTTAAAGAGTCTCTTGGAGATGCTCTTATCGCGTTATTGTTAGTCGTTGTTGGGATTATAGGAATGTCTTTTGGGGGGATTCTTTTGATAAATTTGTTGTGGGGATGAGACTAGTTTACTTAAGAGACTACTATTAAGTAGTTTGTAACGAAAATATTTGAATTTCTATACACAGGTCGCTTTTTTATCTTTCCCTTTCGAAGTCAATCACAGTTAAAGTCCCATTGTCCAAATTAAATAAACTGTTTATTGATTTTTCTAGAAAATTATCAGCTTTATCTCATACTTAATGAAGGACGATAATATTTTGTGTTTCTGAGGCCTATTCTTTTGAAGCCTAGCTGGTTAGAAACTTATATGTCATTATGTTGTATGGATGCCCTTATTATACAATTCTTGTGGTCATAAAATGGAAATTCCCGGCAATCACTAGCTCCCCCTGAAATTCAGGAATGAACAAAAGGATTGTCATATATAAATTTGTATTCTGACTTCTGGGTGATTGGGGAAATATACTATTGTTGCCACTAGAAACTCTTTTTAAATGATATGATGCTTTTATCGTTACCATGAATTTAAAGCTTAAGTGAAAAGGCTTTCAAGTTTTGTAGATATCTATGTTATTGTATAGCAGAAGACAAACATGATATGACAATCATGTCAAACTTTGGCTTCTGAAAGAAAGAATGCATTTCCCAAAATTTGATATAATGCTCTTCTCCTTGTTGTTAAATGTTGGCTTCTTTCTAGGCACTTTTGGTCTCATAATATATCTCCTCAATCTACAAGGTGAACAGTATATTGTGTTTGCCACCAGAGTGGCTGGCTGGTGCATTAACCTCAGTGCAATAAGAGCATCTCTACATTGATAGTGTTAAATTAGATTGCTAGTGAAATTGTTAGCTAACAACTCAAAAAACTACCCACATTTGTCGTGTTAAGGAAATTGTTAAAAGAATTTTTTTTGGTTGATTGTTAACTTTGTTGTTAACTTTAACAACAATTTTAACACTTTGCTAGAATTTAATGTTTTTGAAAATTCTTTTTTTATTTATTTAATAAAGTTTGACCAATAACTTTTGAAAACAATGAGGCTCACTTGGACTTGCGTAGATTTTAATGATTTTGTTTAACACATCGTGACACTTTAATAGTTGTTAAATTTAACTTGCATATGTGGCATTTAACAACAATTTAAAATGCATCTTTTGCTTATATGGATAGCTAAATTTAACACCACCAATGTGGATGATCTAAGTATGAGAGGTATGCCTATTGAATTAGAGCACCCCATATCTTATGAAAAGTGGAGCCAGACTTTTTTTATTCTTAAATTAAGTCACTAAAATTCGGCCACAACCTCGAAGATATTGGATGTATAAGCATACAGTTTAGCGGGCAATGGCGTTGTAAGTTAGATTCTATGGTTATTAGGCCTCTTGAACTCCAAACTTTTCTACTTCAAGACGGAATACCAATTTTTTTTTTTTTCATTTTTCTTTTCTTTTTTTTTAAATAAAATTTGGAGATAATAGGAGTGGGGATGATGACTCGAACCGGGTCAATAACCTGGTAAGGGAGTGCCTTTACCACTAGAACAAGTACCCTTGGTTAGATGGAATACCAATAATGTAATGGAAAGTTTAGTCACCTTGACCTCTGTTTTATTGATAACAAAGTTGTTGGTCATGTTTGCATTATAAATTATTCTTTTGCATAATTTTTTAAGAATTGAAGTCCTGTCTGCATTGTACAAATGAGGATTACATGGCTTCTATACTAAAAATGACGAGGCATTGTCATGCCAGAATTGGGTTTGAGAATGAGTTTCTCATGCTTTGGCTGATTTTTTATTTTTTATTTTTCTTTTCGACCATCTCATGCGTGGGAAAGGAGACAATGAGCAAACAGCTAGTAGTTCCAGGTGGATAAAATTTTAATTTAAGATACAGATGGGAGGCTGTTGCTGCTGCTGTGCATCTAGGACTTCCGAACTCAACCCTTCGCCACCATTCTATCATGTGAGTTTTTTTTCTTACTTCATCCCAAATGCTCTCTTGCATAAGTTTCGTATAATAAAAAGGTATTATCTTATTTTGACAACACTGTTATTTATTCATTCATCCCAAATGCTCCAGTCATATGTGGGAGAGCCATCAGCCATTCAATGAGGTTTCTTGAACAAATGTCATCCGATCTGCTCTTGATTCCACTTGATCTAAATATTCCAAAGTGCTCTTCAGAATTTGAACTTATGGTTCACAGATCCCCTACTGTCATCAACTAATGTTAGATTCAAGTTTTGTTTAAAAGACAAAATCTCAAACATATGTTTATCCACATTACATGTACCATACACTTAGTACTGCTCAGTTTCTTTCATTTGTATTGTTTAGTAAAATAAAAACGCCAATCTAAGAAGCCGTAAATCTATGATAGCATAAGCTACCGTCATAGGAGCTTATCTTCAATCTGCCTCTTAATTTCGTTCAAATATAAGTGAAGAACCCATAAGAAAGAATCTTGACACAAGCCTTAGCAATAAGAAATTCACGTGTTTGTGCCTGCGCGCATGGGAGCTTCATGATGCACATCCTTAATGACATATGCTTTCCTTGCATTCCTGATTAGAGTGTTCAGCTATCAGCTAAGTTGCATGGTTTTAATTCAGAATGGCTGGATCTTCGATGAGGCAAAGCATAAAATAAAAAAGTTAATTCTGTTAAATGTGCTTAAACTAGATGTGATACAGTAATTAATTTTACCATCTCATTATCACCACAACTGATACTGCCACCATCGAAACCTAAACAAAACACTCACATGCACGCCGCTAAAAATGCAGTAGAGCTAAGTCCATTATTTCCCTAATTCCTAGGTTTGTCTGTATTCATCCTTGATAAAAGCAAACTTTCCTGCTACTCCTGGTGAACGCTTCGTCAAAACCGTCTGATTTTCTTGTGGAAATACCACTTATTTTGCAGTATCCAAGAGTGTCAGAGGAGCATGAACCATTGTCGTCTCATCATGAAGCAGTTTCTGGTCTCTCTACAGGGCTTTTGGTTGATACCAATCTAGACACATCAGTTCCCGATACTTATAGGCCACCTCCTGCACCATTACCTTATGATACAGATGTGGTTCACCCTCATACTCCATCGCCAAACCGAGAAGGTTCTGGAAACAAGAATGAGCCAGCTGCAGAGACCACAAATGCGGAATCTGCTGAGGAAACTAATTCCGGTGACACTTTGGCCACAAAATTGAGAACTTCGGATTCTGATGAAAATGCAGAATTGAATGTCGATCTAACAGCCTTAGAAGAAGCTGAAGATGAATCTGATCTTAAGAAGTCCAATGAACCGCTCATTTCATCTCTACAGGAAGAGGAGGATGTCTGTCCTATCTGTCTTGAAGGTGAGATAAGCATGTTTGCCCAAGCTTACTACATTTAATGAGAGTTTTTTTACAAGTAAACTAGAACATTTCTGAATAAATAATTTTATTTGTTGTCAAATTGAAAACTAATAATTTACTTTAACAGGGTGCTATGGGTTACTTCAGAGTACCTTTTTTTTTAACTCAAAAGTCCAAAACACAGGGAAAAAATGTTACTTAAGTGGTTGGCCTCTACTTAAAATTTTAATGGATTTAAACTTAATATGTATTCTGGTGGATTTTAGGAATTTGATTAGTACAAAATCCATAAGAACCTCATGGTTTGGGGCTGGAGTACTTGAAAAGTTGCTAACTGTAGTTTGGGCTTGAAATTCCCTCATATCATTTCCTTATTAAGTTAATTGAATCCTTAGAATGCATGAGTATTTGGGGACATCTATTCTATATCTTAGATGTTGTTGGGAAAGATTCATAGAATATCATAAAATCTAAATTGGAAACGTAAGAATTCTTTAATTAATAAAATCCTTAGAGATACATGAGTAACTAGGGAGCTCTAAACGTTCGATCTCATTTCGAAACTTTTATAATTTCATTTTTTTTCTCCAAGCTCATTTTCAACAACGCATTATCTATAACACATGCGGACACATGGAAATGATCTCCCACTACGTTTGCTTCTAGCGGGAGATCAGGACTACATGGACACACGTGTGCTCTTCCGATCTCAAACATTCTTACTTTTTCAAGTAACCGAACAACTTTTCTTTCATTTTCTACCACCCATTCTTTATAAGAATTATTTTCCTGAAAATTTTCACGAAAGAAAATCTTATTGGAAGCTATCAAAATTAGAGTTCAGGATTTTTGGAATTATTACATGATCTTCTGAAGTCAATTAAATCTCAGTTGAATACTTTCACATGCTATTAAGCTTAGTAATACATCCTCAAAGCTTAGCTGCTTTTCTTTTCAACTGTCTATTGATTATCAATTTGTTTGTTACTTGTTTATGATTTAATCCAGTAAACCTTAACCTTTTTATGGTTCCCTGCAGAATATGACACACAGAATCCAAAACTCCTTACAAAATGTGATCATCACTTTCACCTTGCTTGTATCCTTGAATGGATGGAAAGAAGTGATACCTGTCCCGTGTGTGACCAGGTTTACCAAAATTTCTTAAGTCCTATTTACTTTTAGCCGATCTTTTCTTCAAAACAATATGGTTCATTACCTCAGTGGCACTATGAAGATATTGCTTTCTTTAATGCAGGAAACGGTTTTCAGTCCTCCTATTGATATGTAGCTGCTGTAATACTGCAAATCAGGGTGTTGGCTTTTTGTGATTGGAGCCTTTCCCATCCTAAATGCATTGAAGCGGGTTATAGGATTGTTCATTATCTTTGGGGATGCTTCTATTATTTTACTTCCATTGGGTAGGGGATGATTCGATGGGAAGGCCAATGGCTTTTTTGCCTGAAGTTTATGTATGGTCATTATACTTGTACAAAATTTTCGATTTCCGGATTCCAATGTTGCGTGGAATTGATAGGGATAGATGGACTAAAAGCATTTTTGAGCAAGTTTTGTGTATACATAGTCATTTCATTTGTACAAAGTTATTGTTTTTGGAACTCAAATTTTGCATGGAATTTTCAGATTAATGTACCAAATTCTACCTTTTTTGCTCCAAGTTTATTTATGCGATTATAGTTACTTAAGTCAATTTTTTGGGGGTTACTGGATAATTTAAGTTGAGTGCCTGTACAAATTCAATTACTGTTTGGGTGAGAGTTTCACTAAAACTGATAGAAAAAACTGCTTTTCCGATGGATAACATGACATCAATGCAACTCTGTTGTTGGCTTCCCCCCCCCCCCCGAGGGGAAAGGGGGGGTTGTAGAATTGCATCTTCGGTTTCGAGTGAGTAATAAAAGTTGGACATATCACCACGAAAACATAAAAAAGTATTTGAACTTTAGTTGAGCTAAACCTTTTTGGGGCGGCTCAGTTCAAACTTTTTTGGGTTTGGGAGAAACCCAAGTCAAAGGCACGTTAAAATTTAGAATCGCACATTAAAAAGAAATTTGAGAGAGACGGAGAGTAAATTCCATATCTGATACCGACAACTTCCCATAAAAAGCACCTCCGATAATGACACGGTGATCAATAGGTTAATATAGTATATGGTAAGACCCCTAATGATTTCTACAAAACATAACCTCAGACATAATTATTGAAGTGGTACCTGGTGGAATTTATTTCAATGATTATTTGCATTTTTTGGGTCCTTGTACCTTGTTATCGTTAGTAGCTTTTTCACAATTTTGCCTAAGGCAGATTATTGGTTCATTCCAATTTCAAACATAATTAAATTTAAATAGAATATCATTATATATATAATTTGGATGTCTCATTTTAGAAAGGTCTCACGTCTCCAAAATAATCCGGATGTCAGCACATTATTCTTTCAAGAAAGACCATTGAAAATGTTTATCGGAATATTCTCACAGTTATACATTTATCGTCTAAATTCCCTTTTCTTTTCTTTTTTTGAAATGATTTATTGTCTAAATTTTTTATTAGACACGTGACAAGTACTACAATTGACATCATGCAATAATTTGAAATACTCATCTTATCAATACCGTGTAGAAAATTTAATTGTTTATAAGTGTTAAAAAAGGATAATCATTACTTCGACTTATAAATAAAACCAATTATAAATCAATCTAAATAGAAATATATTAGTTTCTTTTTTTTTTGAAACAAAAATAGAAATATATTAGTTAACTCAATTGTCTTTCGAAATTATAAACTTAGAGCGTGTTTGATATAGTAGCTGTTTGATTCTCATTATTTGATTTGAATTATAAAGAGAAATTATAATGAGGTGAAATGAGTGGTGTAGATTTAATGAAAGTTTGAAATTTGTGGTTATAAATGAGTAATTGTCAAATCAGTAATTAAATAGGTAGGATTATAATGTGTTTTGATAAATAGAATCATATAAGATTTAAAGAATCAATTTCGTGAAAAACTGATATTTTTTTTAAGTGAATATGTGGTTGAAAAATAAAGAAAAACTATGAATTTACGTGTATTTTATTTTAGTAGCTGAGTATATATAGCATGATTGAAAGTGAGTTTGAATGAGAATTGTTTTTGACGACAAATTTGCAATTCAGTGATTATATACCATCGATCATCTCGTAAATCTAATCAAAGTACTTTGGACTCGTTTTGGTTAATTTTAATTCCTTTTTATTGCCCAAGAGAACTCGACCCATTCTGACACGCCATGTCCACTCCCGAATGAGTAGTATTATTTACTATTGGAGATATCTAGTTTAATTGGTATTTTTAGATTAAAGGGTAGGTGGATAATCATAAATACATAAAGAGATTCATATATTAAATATTTAAATGAGAAAATATCAACTAAACTAAAGGCTCATCTCTAATTTAGGTACATAGCATTATTCCCCGCTGTTGTTGATGATATATTACCAAAATAAATCTGCACAATAATAATTATCTTATAGTCCAAGCCATTATTGTTAGAGTAATATTATTTAGCATTATTGGTACTTGGCACCATATTAAGGTGTCATTGAATGATAAGTTAAATTAAGTGGGTCTTTTATTCATTCATTTAATTTCATTTATCATTCAATGCTATATTAATTACCACATAGACTAGTGTCAAGCACCACTGGTGCTACATAACATTATACTTATTATTATAATAAAGAAATTCCACTCGAAATTCCCATCTTAAAATGGTAAAAATACTAAATAGTCTAAGCGGTAGTCATGTATACGCACTCCCTCGTTCTTCATTGATGTTGCAGGAGGAAAAAATTAGTGGGCTTTCAGGAGAAAAGGAAATACACACAGTTGATGCGATGCATCCGAGGCAAAATTTTGTATGTATACTGTTTTTCATGCAAAAGTATATTGTGGGTTTAGAGT
>CAVNYN010227064.1:0-12043 GCA_963692815.1 Nyctanthes arbor-tristis
ATTCGATATTTGAACTTTTGAACTTTGAACTATAGTTACTAACAGAAGAATTGCCAGGAAATGCAGCCGCCACACCAAACCATAAGCCATTTTTCCCTCACTTCGTGCTATACTGCTAGTCCATCTGGTGACAGCATTAATTAACATCAATCAAATATCAGTCTCTATTTTTTTGATTAAGACAACAGAATCAATTAATCAGTCACCTCTACTTCAAATTCTGCACTTTCCTAAATCCTACACAACACTAGATCCTTAACGCGTTTCTTATAATATCCGAAAAGCAAAAGAAATAAACTATTCAAATTAACTGTCTTCTCCATTTTTACACTGGTAGCAATAGTGCAATACCATCAACATTGAACAACAACTAAACCTCGCCCCAAATCATTTGATCCACTACACCAATCCATTCCCATCCCTCTCTACTTTAGCAAGAAAAACTAAGTATCCGAAAAAGCAATCAACACTATTTCCATTTATATTTGAATTATCTATTTATTTTTAAGAAACCATAGTGGCCAATGACACAGATTAAGCACGTGCAGAAAGTATGTTTTCGAGCTCACAGAGAGTTTTCTGAAATGCCCAAAAAGTGGAAACAAATATAATCATAACCGCATATTCAGAATCATAAAATCCAATTTTCCCCTACCTCCACACTGGCCACGAATTGGAGGAAATTAAGAAAACTATCAGTGGCTTATGCAGATAAAAGAGATGTTCAATCCAATAAATTGGTACAGAATCAAATTAAAAAATATATATATATATATATATCGAAAAAAAGATGAAAATGAAATGATTAGCCATAGATGTTTACCTCGCAGAAGACAGATGCAAGAGACGACTACAATTTGAACACGGCTATATTTGTTTGCCAGGCTCGCTATATGGAACGTCTAAGAGCCTTACACGTGTCAATTTTAGTCCTCCAAAATGAAAGTGAAATAGAAGTAGAAAATGAATAAACCTAATTCCCCCCCCCCCAAAAAAAAGGAAAAAAAGAAAAGCAAGCGCATGTGACTCATTTAATTACCATATTTCTAGTGTGATGTGTTAAAAAAAACCATCTTATAATGAGTCAGTTTTATTCAATTTTTTATATGTATTTTTATTTAAATACTACAACTCATAGAAAAATGAATTAGATAATAGAAACGGAAAAAAAAAATCTTTGAGGAACCTTCTCCACATTCAATGCTAGGAACCTAGGGTAGAGATAGTTTTACGAATATGCATGGAGAAAGTTTGATAAGCGACTTTGTTTATTCATGTTTCTATTGATCAGGAAAAGTTTGGAAACGATTGATTTTTCTTTATGTGGATAATGAGCCAATGAAGAAGAAATGCCACGATGGGTTGACGTTAATTGATGATTGAGGAAGTCCTCTCTCTCTCTCTCTCTCTCCCTCTCTCTCTAGATTATTTCATTTCAGTACAACTTTAGGATGCTAAAGATTGGGATGACAACAAGAGACACAGCCCTCGGATAATAATGCTAATATATGCCACTTTTGGTTCTACATTAAGTGCATGTATGCATACCATTTAGAATTTCAATTTCATGTAGGTTGTCTACACGTACTGATGTACATATATTAGAGGATGCTAGAAAATTTTCATATTAAGACAGGCCATTAATTTTTGGGAAAGAAAAACAGAGACAAAAGTATTTTCTTTTATATTAGAGATAAAAGTAATTAATTTGACTAAATTATATTTTAAATAGAAATAATTTGTAAATGTGCACTTAAAACAATAAAATGTATCATTTTATTATTCGTCCAATCTCCATTCTTGGTCCGCACGACCATTTCCTCCTCTATCGTGAAAAGTATTTAAGATATAAGGGACAACATTGTCATTTTACAAAGAAACAACGCCCAAATAGACAAATTCATTCATAGAGGTGTAACTTGACAATTAATGAAAGATTGGGGCTAATATATTAGAGAAGAAAAGAGTGAAGACAAGATGGTGTAAAAGTTGAAAAGTTGGGACTTAATAATTACCCAAACAAAAAGTAGCCAAGAGGGTTGGAGGGCGACGTGGCAGCTGATCGTTGAAAGAATGGCCGAGTCATATCCAACTTTAGCGGGAAATAAACCGCTCTTTCTGTTGCTGCCTTTCTCCCCCTCTTAACTCCCAACCAAAACAAAAAGAAATTCATAAAATCATCACAAAATCATCACGTAAAAAGAAAAGAAATTCAACCAATCCATCATTCATATCGTCATTGTTGTTTCAGTTACAGTTATGGATAAACATGAGAGGGCAAAAGAGAGAAGAGAGAAAAGGCGCCAAGAGATCTCTCTACTACGTACCATTCCATATTCCGATCACCAGAGGTAACCTTAAATTTCATGCTTTTATTTTTTGGGGGATTCACCTTTCTGCGATTTGAAATCTGGGTGAAACCCATTTCAAGGAATGTAATGTGGTTTGATTCATATTTGTATAGTTCTAAATATTAGGTTTGAAATGGAATTAGTAGATTAACCACCAGTCTTGAAATTCTGTAATTCTTGGTCCGAGATGTGGATTAATATCTGATTATGTTTTATTAGATTTTTCAGTTCTGATCTGTGATGATTGTGTTCTACTTGATTTGATGGAAGTATTTAGTTTTAGAAATCCGATATTGATTATTCTGCATTATTTATTGCAAAGTAAGTGTTTGCATAAATATGTTCAATGAATTTGAGATTAAGAGTTTCAATTTTAAGCATGTGTTAGATGTTCAGAACTTTCGGTATCATTGTCGTGTTGATTTTCAAATTTCATTTTATGCTCTTGCCATGATTTGTGCTGTATTTTCTCTTAAAAGGCAGTAGGACTCATAGGCAAGAGAAAATTCAATAGCTACAAAATTGCTTATGTACAAAGTATAGGATAGCCAACCTAGAAATAGGTTGAAACTCAATATGGAAATGTAACAGCCTAAAAATTCTTGATTTTATGAAGTTCTCCATATTGTACTGCATCATCTAAAGAGTAGAAATTTATGAATATTAATTTTTTTCTCTTCTTCCAGATGGTGGTCGGTTGAAACTGTTGCCGTTGTGACTGGTGCAAACAGAGGAATTGGATTTGAGATTGTGCATCAACTCGCTTTACATGGAGTGACGGTAGTTCTCACATCAAGAGAGACTGGTGTTGGTGAAGAAGCAGCAAAGGTCTTACAAGAAGGAGGTTTAAATGTGCAATTCCATCAACTAGATATCCTGGACCATTCTTCAATTGAAACATTCACTGAATGGATAAAAGAAAGTTTCGGTGGTATAGATATATTGGTATGGGCGGTACCCTGTTTTCTATCTTGATGAGGTTCCATTCATTAAAATTATCCTTGTTAAACCTATGCCACACTCACACACAGACATACTACCTCGGAAAACATGAAAATTGGAAAGAAAAAGATCCATTCTCTTGAATGACCAGACTCTAGTCCACTTTCTATTTTATTGTAAAAACAGCAGTTTGATGAAATGAGTGTGTCGTGTCACTCTATTTTAGAACCAGATAAAGCATGAATTTGGTAAGATGGGTGTCAATCTTTGAGCCTGAATATTCAAAACGTGAACACTGGAAGTGCGATTCTCATTTTTATGTGACAATCACTTGACTTAAATTTCTGTTCAGGTTTGCTTAGCATATATATGTTTGATCTATGCTCTGAACAGATATTCCGGAAGAGTTATCATGTGTCTGTTTGCTATTATGGTTCGTGATGTAAGTTTGAACCCTTCTCACTGATTATTTGCTTCTAGATAAACAATGCAGGAGTTAATTTCAATGCTGGGTCAGAAAATAGTGTGGAGTTTGCTGAGCAAGTTCGATCTAAAACCAACTATTATGGCACCAAGAATATGATCAAAGCCATGATTCCTTTAATGAGACATTCCGCTGCAGGGGCTCGCATTGTTAATGTGAGTTCACGGTTAGGAAGATTGAATGGCAAGAGGAATGTAAGTAAGCGCTTTGTTGTTTTCTTTCAAATGTAAGTAAGCGCTATGTTGTTTTCTTTCTATCTCTCTTCATTAGATTGTTAATAGGTTGAGCTATGCCGACCCTGGTAATTTTGAGTTCTTTCTTGCCAACATGACAAGAATAAGAGTCCAAAAAGGTTATTTAGTTGCAGTTTTTTCTTTTCGTTTTCTTCTTTGTAGAACCCCTATAGATTCTTGTCAAAGGCTCCTTTTATGGAGTTATTTTGAGATCTTAATACTGAATTTCATACACTCTAAGTTTCATTACATTTTCATGTTTAGTACATTAACATTAGCCACGACAGTACCCTATAAATATAGGGCTGATCCATTATACTCTTCACCGTTCAATCTGTGAATAAAATTTCTTTTCAAGAACTGTCTTAATTGCTTAAGAACTTGCAAGTTCATGTCTGCATGAATTTCCATATTCCCAGGCCTTTTTTCTCATGTCCACTATTAGCAATTAGCAAAAGCTGAGCAACTATTTGTTTTGCAGAAAATTGGAAATGCTGAATTGAGAAAACAACTGGAAGATGATGAAGCCCTATCAGAGGAGTTAATAGACGAGACTATGGATAAGTTTTTAGAACAAGTAAAAGATGGAAGTTGGACAGAAGGTGGATGGCCTCAAGTTTTTACAGATTACTCATTGTCAAAACTAGCAGTCAACACTTACACAAGGCTGATGGCAAGGATACTTTCGGATCGTCCTGAGGGAGAGAAGATATTCATCAATGCCTATTGTCCCGGTTGGGTGAAGACGGCCATGACTGGGTGGTCGGGACATACTAGCCCTGAAGATGGTGCTGATACTGCTGTTTGGCTAGCCCTTCTTCCTGAACAATTCATAACGGGTAAATTTTTCACTGAAAGGCGTGAGATAACTTTTTAAAGTAGGAGCGGACGTTTCTACAATTGAGTTCACTGAATTTTGGCCAACCACTGAAGATGCAGCGATCTATATGCGACGATGCCGTTAAGATGGAGTCAAATAGTACATTGATTAATTGCCTACTGAGAATTGATCAAACTAAAGATACAAGAGTAGTGTCTAATTATTTTCCTTATGTCCTCTTAGTTTTAGTGTATGACATCCAGTTTTGTCACTTTGAGGAACTAAAGAGCATTGGGATTGAATAGAAAGCACCAATTTGATTGGTAGCTTTTATACCAATTTGTTGATTGAGTTGGCATTTTATTTTGTGGTGAACTGAATAAATTATCATATATGTTATTAGATTGAGCCCTTCTTGATAAAGGACCAATGTGATGCCAAGTAGAAGCAGCAGCCTGAAACTCGACGATGTTGTACATATTATGTGTAGTATAATGCTATTCATAACTAGCAGTGATAATCATCATCTCATATGGTAGTGTATTGTTATTAAATGATATGTATAATTAAATATAGCGATAGGTAATTTATTAAAATAATATTGATGATTACCTAGTTTTTCTAGTAAAATATCAAGACTCATAGTTTAATGGCATTCATATAAATTTCCTACACCTTTATTCAAGGGTTTGATTTCCCTTCCCCTATATCTAGTTAATTGATTGATTCAAACCTTTCTATACAACCATTAGTGTTTATTTGTCCGACCTACCGAGCCATGACATATTGGGAAAATGATTTGTATCCTATTATAATTGAAGTAATATAAACTATAATTGTCATACTGAGAATGTAAATAGTCAATATTAGTATTAAAGTACAATTATTATAATTATTACTACTACTATTATTATTACAACAATAGTGCTACTTTCCTAATAATAGGTTGGCATAGTAATATACCAACCAATAGCATTTACAGTGAAAGGATGTTTGACAATAGAGAGACATGTGGTTATTTTTAATTGGTCGGTTACATGTGTTGGTAAAATAACCAAGGAGATATTTTTTTTTTTTTAATGATCACATTAACTGGTTGTCACATGGATACTAGTCAAAGAGGAAAATGGATTGTGGTGTCTGTTAATAGCTCAGAAAAGTCCAACCCTGCCCGCCATGCTTGACGAAATTCCCAAGTAAAAATCATCTTCAGCATATAAAAGTTCATATTCTTGAAAGATCTGTTTCCCTTTCTGATTCAGAAAGGAGAAATGGGAGAAAAGAATTCCGTCTGCATCTACAAATCAATCTGCTTCTTTCTCTTACTAATTTCTGTATCAGTCACATCGGACGAGCCGCCGGTGCCCCATCCATGGCCTCTTCAATTCCATTCAGTTCTCATCATGAACAGCACCGGAGGTCTCCAAATCGCGGATCTCTGGTACGACTATCCGAACGGCGGAAACCTTATGATTTTTCAGAACCAATTGGGACCGAAAGAATACCATCTGGAATGGAATAACGGTACTGTTTTTTACTATTCTCTGGAGACGGAAAAATTTTGCTCCTCCAAGCAAGTGGAGGTGGGGATTCTCCGGCCAAATTGGCTCGACGGAGCGCAGTATCTGGGGCAAGTGAAAAAAGATGGGTTTCTGTGCAACGTGTGGAATAAGGTTGATACTGTTTGGCACTATGAGGATGTGGCTACGAAAGCACCGGTTTATTGGGCTTTCGACACAGGTACGTACGCCGATGACTCTGATGTATGGTATAATATTAGTGGCTGATAAGAATATATTATTTATTACCATTGTAAATCACATTAATAGTTGATATTATACTATATAATTTGCCTAGTGTCATAAGGACACGATAGACATGTACGGTGTTTGATCAAAAGCCGGAGTTAAACATTAGATCTCGATAATCAACTTTTATTCTACTTCTAACCCTTTTGAGCTCTACCAACCTAACAATGGTCAGCTTGACCAGCTTGATAGTTTGAGTAAACTGCTTATGTAAAGAGAAAAGTAACGAAAACCATAAATATGTAAATTGCAGGGACTGAAGGCCATTTCATGACATATTCGGTTGGAAAGGTACTTGAGGAACCAAAATGGCAAGCCCCTTTCTATTGCTTTGAAGAGGCTATGGAGCAAAAGAAATCAGCAGTTCAATCAAAAGCTACTTTGAGTTTGATGGGAGAAATCCAGAGACTTTCCATGGTGCTCTAAAAAATTACTTATTGTGAAGTAGTTTTCAAATCAAATGAATTGCCTTTCTTAAAAAATAAAAAATATTTTGTGTCGGAAGTTATCTACTTGCTTCTTTTTAAATGACTTTTTCGTTCTGTATACAAGTAATTACTGCATGGAATAAGTGGAAAAGAACAAATTATCATGTCATCTTCCCCAATTAAGACTAGACTAGACTTTCACACAAATAGAAAATGTCATAAATAATCAATTTCAACAAAATACCAAATAGCAAATACTACATTCATGCGCAAGAAATGACAATGTCTAGATTCTACAATGGAAATCCACATTCTAAATTTTGAGAAAGTTTTTGATACTTCAAAAGTATTGAACTTAATACTCTAAATAAATGGAGAACTAACGAGTGAACGCATGAGTTCAATTTATTGTGTAATTTGAGTTCTTATGTACACTTCTCTTATTTCCACTTACTATAAGTGTCGAGTCTTCGATACTCTTGAAGTACTAAAAAAATTATCTTAAATTTCGCGTCTTACCTTCCATTATATAAACTAGAATTTTGTACTTTAATTTTACAAATTAAGAATCTCCTAGTAGGATAAATTATTTCGTTGGATCTTAACGTGTATTCTAAGTTCTAACCTCTAAGGAGAGTGTTTAGGAAAATGCTTGTCTACGGAACCAAAATTAAGCGTTTCGCAGTTTTGATGATTACTATTGTTGAAACATTATCGAATCTTTATTGTTAACCCATATTTGTACTTGTGAATGCCCAATTCATTTACTAGTAACATTAAAAATGTCGACAAATAACTATTATGAGGTTAAACATGTTGTCACAATCAAAATTCACATGATTTTACATGTCTAATCACATATGTGAGATTTTCTATCTTTACATTTAAAAAAAAAAAAAAAGAAGGAGAAGAAAAACCCTCAACAAATCGTCTGCGCTTATTAATTCATTATTAGTTTATTACAATCTTACGATTGGATGCTGCCACAAAAGTGATGTACAAATTGTGCAACAATAAGAAAAAGTTGGGACCAGTTCGTTACCTTTTCAAATTACGAGGACTAATGAAATTACTTGGAATGCCCCCATGCGACTGCGACGTCTCTCCTCAGGCCCAACAGCGGAAAATCACTAACTTCCCATTTGAATCCCACCCCAAGCTATAGCAAAGCTGAAAGCGCTTAATTAAAAATGGCAAGTTCGCGAAGGGCCTTTCTCACAGCCGTTCCTCGGCTTCTTAGCTTCTCAAATCCGCCTTCGGCTGCCACCACCGACTCTCTTTACAGGTCAAAAATTTGTTTTGATGTATGAATTTGGAGTATGTTTTGTTACTAATGTTGTTACTGATCATAATAATTTGTTGGGATTTTCTAGGCCTATATTGGGTTCGATTTCGCCGTATTATTCTTCTAATTTGAGCGCCCAGTTGGTGGATATTGATCTTTCCAATGAAGAAAGTAAAAGACGCTTATTTAACAGGTTTGTAGATTTTGACAAGTCAGTGAAGTTGGCCTTAGAATTTGGTTTGGTACCGGTTTTTATCTGTGGTTTTGAGTGTGAAAGTACCTTTTTTTTTTGGGTGAAATTGTAGATTGTTGTATAGAAGCAAGCAAAGAGGGTACCTGGAGCTGGACTTTATTTTGGGGAAATGGGTGGAGGATCATATTCGCTCCATGGATGAAAATGGAATTAAGTCCCTTGTTCACGTCCTTGACCTGGTAAATTTTGATGCCTATTATTTGGTTTCGTTTTTTCCCATTTGCAAATACCAAGAGGTTGTCTCGTAAAATAGAACTTTATATTCTGATCCAAGCATTCTGCTGCCATGGTGCGTGTGGTTAACAAGTCAAATATACTTTACTGTTTTCAGCTTGTTATCAATAAACACCTTACAGGGAAGGTGTGAAATAGAACTTTATATTCTGATCCAAGCATTCTGCTGCCATGGTGCGTGTGGTTAACAAGTCAAATATACTTTACTGTTTTCAGGTTGTTATCAATAAACACCTTGCATGTAGAGTGTCCACATACGTGCCACATGGGCTGTGTGGTGCCATAAGGTACCACACATATGGCGTTAGAACATTTTCATGAAATGGAGAGCTGAGGAAAAGAAACCTTTTGCATTTACAGGTTCTTGTATTGATTATCGTGTACGGTTTGTTTCAAAGGCTTCTGTGGCTGCTTGGTGAAATGAAATCTTTTTAGAGAAGAGTTTGTAGCCTACAACATACTTCCTCGTCTATCTTTGGATACCAGGGCAAGCAATGCTCAGCATCTGTACTGAATATTAGTATTCCTGGATCCTGAATCGTAATGAATTACATCTCCAATTATAGTTTGTTGTATACTTTGGCTGTTTGGATAATCAATTTCAAAAGTAAATGTTAGCTGCGGGCTGATATTGACAGTGTGAAAGCCGATCCATATGAAAATATTTTATCAAGCGGCTATCACGTTAACAAAGATATAGGTTTATTGGAAATCTAAGGGCAGTGTCACTTCTGACATGGAATTTTTAATGTTTGGCACAAATGGATTCAGTCAATGGGCTCTACACTTTCCACAGTGATGTTTGAGCTTATGAGCTTAACTTTTGGCCTTTCGTTCAAATTCGCTGAAGCGAGGTTAATAGGATACACGGTAGAAATAAGCTGCTCTCCATTCTTTTATCATCTCAGAAGTTTTCTGTGGAAGAGTAAGTTATTTTCTTGCCTTCCAAGCTGTTAAAATGGAAGCGCAGGAGTTTCTTGACAGAAAATATTTCTAATTGTGAAGTTACATTATCAACCTTAGGCGAATGCTTCAATTTGTAGATGATTCGGGTATAACAAACCGATTAGAATGGGGCCACAAGGGTATAGCTCTATAGTGACTGAAATGGACGGGAAGTTGCTTCCCTGAAGCGTGCATTCAGTTCAAGGTGGATAAAGTTAACTAGCTTTGAACCACACGATTATATGCTGGTGTGGACTATCAACTATAAGATTTGATGCCTCACCATTTCTTTGGCTAGAGTATCTATCCTTTACATGTTGTTCTTACCAGATGATTACATATATAATCATTTTTTGACAAATAGAATATCCATATGAGCTTCAAAATATGGTTTTTGTATTTGCTCATCCTCATAATGCATTAAACCAATTATGTTGTTGTGTTTTTAATTCTGTTCCTTCTTGATGCCTACAGGAGAATCCAGATCTATGGAAATGGGTTACCGGCCAGGAACAAGCCCCTGATGAAGTGAAAACAAATCCGGCATGACTTGATATGGAAACTTGGCTGTGGCCGTTACTCTCCTTGATCTACAACCAATTTTTTGTGTATATGATATAATTATTGCGGCAGGTATTTGCAGCTGTCCATGAGAAGGTTATGAACAACCTCAAAAACCATGCTTCTCCTGAGACTAGAGCAACTCCCCGGAAGCCTTGGGTAAGAGGTTGGGACGATTTCAAGAAAGGTCGGGATGCCCCTTTAGCTGGGAACCAGTAGTTGCATTTCAAGAAATCTTCCAAGATATATTGTGTTCTTCTCCATTTTATATACTAATATATGTATTGCGAAATATGTATAAATTTTGTGTGGATCATAATATCTTTCCATGTAAAACAACCAATGGCATGGCTAGCAACCATGATTTTGGGTTTAAGAGATGTATGAATATATTGAAATAAATGTAAGCTTCATTTTCCCACAAAACAGCGGAGATATATTGCATGAATAATGTTAAGATACAGAACTCTTTTGGCTGAAGGAAAAACTTGCATTCCCAATTGTGAGGGATCTTCTGATTGTTGTACTGTGCAAGTGAATGGCACTATGAATCTCTAGCATTTGAACCATAAAATCGGGTTTTGAAACTCACATACAACAGTTACTTTTAGGTTTCCCCGGGATTTGGCCAAGGTAATTGGCAACCATACATATGGTTTTATATCATTTTTACATTTTCATGTCCTATGCATAGTGCATTTGTACGATATTATGAAAACTTTTAGATGCATTTTTAAAATGCTCGTATTCTTATGTGTAGATGACTGCATATCTATGGGCTTATGAATACTTTTAAATGCATTTTAAAATGCCTGTATTGTTATGTTTGGATAACTATTTATCTATGAACTTATGAGTTATGACTAAAGTCGATTTTATCACTAACCCCTAAGGATAGTTTTCTCCCATAATCAGAGAAATAAAAAGGGCTAAACGTGTATTTATCCCCTCCGTCCCTCTTTTTCCTTCTCATCCAAGAGTCCATGTCTCTCTCTTCATCTAATGCAAGATTCTTTGCCTAAAGTCCATAGTTCCATTCTCCTCTTAGATGTCTGGCAAGACGCCCACACCACATGGAAGAAACCACTCACTCATGGTTTCTTTCACTGCTATCAGACGTGTGGCATGAGATCAAACTCTTGGAAATTTGTTTGCCAAAGTTTTTCTTTTCGGTCAATTCATTTTATTTAATAATTGCCAATTGAAGTATTGAACAGAAGTTTTCTCCCCTGCATACTCAAAAAAGTAATAGGTAACTATATTTTCGTCTTTAGAGTAATTCTTCCTCTACATGTTTTCCATTTTAACCATCTTCTTTACTCTGTATCTCAATTTTACGGTGGGCATTCAACACAGCACTTACTAGCAACTAAAGAAAAGCATCGTCCCTCCACAGCCTCACAGTTCCAACTTGGTATTCCGGATAAAGAGAAAATGAGAGATACATTCCATTTGCTCACAAATTTATCCACTTTCTCCTCGCCCTAATCTCTGCAGTCCCTCTCTGGAACTCCTTCGGCGCCTTAGCATCGCCAGGGACGCCGGTTCCTAAGCCATGGCCGCTACAGTTCCACTCAATTCTGTTCATAAACAACAGCAAGGGACTCCTTCAAATTGTCGATCTGTGGTACGATTTTCCCAACGGCCGAAATTTCAACATAATTCAGAACCAACTGGGGTCAAAACTTTACGACTTGGA
>CAVNYN010227065.1:0-29964 GCA_963692815.1 Nyctanthes arbor-tristis
GGACCAATAAGATCCACGCCCCATTTGGTGAATGGCCATGGTCCTATCACCGAGGTCAACTCTTCTGGTTGACTTCTGATAAGAGAAGCAAATCTTTGGCATCTGTCACAAGTTTTGGGAAAGTCAATAGCATTTTTCTTGACCCTTGGCCAAAAGTAACCTTGCCTCAAGATTTTTTATGTAAGGGACTGCCAGCTTGAGTGGTTGCCACAGACCCTAGAGTATACTTCTTCTAATAAGCTAGTGCTTCAGCTGGAGAAAGACACATTAACAATGGTCCGGCCAAGCTCGTTTTATATAGCTTCCCATCGATTAGTGAGAATTTGACAGCTTAGTGCCTAAGCTTTTTGGTCTCCACACCCGAGGGGACTACTCTCTCCTTCGAGAACTGGATGATAGGATCCATCCAGTTGCTTGTCTGGTCGATTTTCATTGTCCCTCTTCTTATTCTATCAATAGATGAGGTCGCGAGCTCTCTGATTGGGATGCTGATGAGCTTTCTTGCCCTCTTACTTCTTACGAGCTTAGCCAAAGTATCGGTATGGCTGTTTTCAGCTCGGGGAATTCGTATGATTTCATATTGTTCCAGTCCTTTCAGCTCATCTGTTAGCCTATCTTGGTATTGAGAGAGCTTTTCACCTCTCACTTCATAGGCTCTGCTTGTCTGGTTCACAATGAGCTAGGAGTCACTCTTAATAATCACCCGTTTGATCCCCATAGATTTTGCCATGCTGATTCCTACCAAAAGTGCTTCATATTCGGCCTCGTTGTTGGTTGCGCTGAAACCAATCTGATAGCTTGGCAATGGTAGTGTCCATAAGGGCTTACCAGGACGATTTTGTCCCTGAATGCATGACTGGTAGAGGATCCATCAACATACAACTCTTAGGTCGATAGCTCTAGACAGCTAGCGCCAAACTCTGAGGGTATGAGCTCAGCTATAAAATCGGCCAGAGATTGTCTCTTGATGGCCGTCCTTGGCTTGTAGTTGATATCGTACAGGCAAAGCTTCGTGGATCACTTGACCAAATGGCCTAACAGATCTGGCTTTTGAAGTACTTATCTCAAATGAGCGTTGGTCAAAACATCAATGACATGCTCGAGAAAATAGGGCGGAGTTTTTTTAGGCGATCACAAGGGCATATTCGAATTTTTTCATAAGAAGGTACCTTAGCTCCGCGTCATGCATGGTGTGGCTCGATAATAGATAGGGAGTTGGTTTGTCCCTTCTGTTCGGACCAAAACTGTGCTAACAGATGATTTTGAAATAGCTAAGTATAAGGAAAAGCATCTCACCGTACAATGGCTTGGATAGGAGTGGAGGAGAAGAGAGATGCTTCTTCAGCTCGTGAAATGCAGCTTGATAGTCTTTCGTCCATTCGAACTTCTTAGATTTTTTGATAGAATCAAAAAAGGGTTTGCACTTGTTCGTTGATCGTGATACAAAGCGATTCAATGTGGCAACTCATCCAATTAAACGTTGCAATTCTTTTACTGATTTCAGAGCTTCTATGTCCAAGATTGCCTTAACTTTCTATGGGTTTGCCTCAATTCCACTCTGATTGACCATGCAAATTAGAAATTTCCTGAGGCCATTTGAAAGAACATTTCTTGGGATTCAGTTTCATTTTATAGCCTCTGAGGACCTAGAACGTCCTCGTGAGGTCCTTGATATGTTGCCCGGCTTGTAGGCTTTTGACGAGCATGTCGTCATCCTAAACTTCCATGGTTTTCCCGAGCTGATCCTTAAACATAGAATTTACCAATCGTTGGTAAGTTGCTACAGCGTTTTTCAACCCAAAAGGCATCATTTTATGACAATATAGTCCTCTATTAGTTACGAACGATGTGTGCTCTTCATCATCGGGATGTATTGATGATAGGTGGAATAAGTATCTATGAAACTGAGAGCTTGTGGCATGCAGTTGTGTCAACTATTTAATCAATTCTTGGCAAGGGAAAGCTATCTTGAAGGCATACTATGTTCAGGTCTGTGAAATCGATGCAGACTCTCCAAGTGCCATTGCTCTTTTTGATGAGAACGGGGCTAGCTACCCATTGAGGGTATATGGCCTCCATTATGTACTTGTTGCCGAGCAATTTGTCCACCTCCATGGCCAGAGCTTCGTACCTTTTGCCATTAAAGGATCGTCTTGTCTGCTTCATAGGTTTAGCAGTGGGGTCAATATTGAGCTTGGTAGGTGTGCTTTGGGTGGATCTTTTCCATGTCCTCGTGAACCCGTGCGAAGATGTCTAGATTTTGCTTCAAGAACTGAACGAGCTGAATCTTCATTGGTTCTTTCAATTCCGCCTTGATTTTAAGCTCTATCTCAGTCTCGAATTGTCCAGCTTGACGGTTTTGAGCTCATCACCAGAGTGAGCTTGTGCCCTTGTTTCTTCAGCTATGGGGTCGAGAGTGTAGATCTTTAATGAGGATGCTCCTCCCGCCGCGTAATCTAAGTTGCACTCTCGCGTAGCTTGCTGGTCACCTCGTACGACTGCTATTTCATGACTGCTAGGGACGTAGTGGAATATAGAGGTTGCTGCTCGGAGCTTATACAGAATTGGTCGCCATAGAATAGCGTTATGATTTGAGGGCACATCAATAATGACGTAGGCCATGATCCTCTTTTTGCAGGGGGTCGTCTCCCAGCTCGACAAGGAGTGTGATATGACCCTTAGCCTCCACAAAATCTCTAGTGAAGCCTTGAAGCCAGGTCTGATAAGGTTTTAGATTCTTCGGGTCTATGTTTATTTGTTGGAGGTCTTCTAGTAGATTATGTTCACAGAGCTTCAATTGTCCACCAAGGTTTTGTGGATTTTGATTCGCGAAATTGGTATGGTGATAACAAGAGCATCTGCTTGGTGCTGTGTCTACTTGGGGATGTAGCACGTTGTAAGTATCTTTGTCCCAAAAAAGAGAAGAAGCTCATTTGAATGGTAGGGGCTGATGTTGTGAGTAAGTGATAGCAATTTTGGGCTTCTAGCACTAGACCTCACCCATGTCTCTTAGAACCCTCCATGTCATGATTTCTGCTGACGAGTATGTAGATTTCGGCTAGAGGTCAGTTCTGTGGAGCTAAGGCATTGAGGTCTACTTGGGGACGAGCTTGTCTGTCCTGCCCTTGACGATTTACTATGTATTCACCTAGGCATCCCCGTTCAATCAGCTTCTCGATCTCTTACTTTAGGTGCCTACATTCGTCAGTGTCGTGACCTACAACTCTGTGATACTTGCAGTACTTAGACTGATATGTATTCTTCATACATTTCTTTATGGGCTTTACCTTAGGCAAAATCAGATCATTCTGTGGGAGGTTAAAGATGTGCTCAACAAAGGCGTTGAGCTTGGTGAATGGCCTTGAGGAGGTGGTTGGTCTTTCGTTCTTCTGTTGATCATTTTTTATTTTTTTATCCTTTTTCTCATCCTTAGCAGGTTTTTCAAGTTGCGAACTCCCTTCAATGGCCTCCTTCCTCCCTCATATATTTTCAGCTCTCGTCCAAAGCTCTTTCTAAGTGTTCGAACCGGGTATCCTTGTAGAGACATGATTTGAGCGCTATCAAGAGTGACTCATCTGCCACCTTCTCCATTGTCATGACCTGTCTATTGAAGCGGTCTAGGTAGCTCTTAAACAGTTCAGACTTCCCTTACTTGACTGTCTCCAACATCTTCTTGGGGTTGCTCTTGCCTTAGATACTACAAATTGTGTTGCAAATTCTGATGAGAGCTACTCCCAACTGTGCACAGATCTTGGAGCTAAATTTCCATACATAGTGTGCATGTTTCTTTCCAAGGTAAGTGCAAAAGCTTTGCACATTAGAGTTCATGTCGCATTTTGGAGCTCTATCCAGGACACGTGTCTATAGAGGTGAGCAATAGGGTCCGTTTCACCGCTGTAGGTTTCAATTTAAGGGAGTTTCATTTTTTACAGCATGACGGCCTCTCAAATGGAGGGGACAAGGGGAGAGGGCCTGCCCAAAAGGTGTTCAGCTCCTTTTCCTTTGGGCTACTTCGGCTCTAGATCGTTAAGTCATTTCCTCAGTTCATGTAATTTGTGGGCTTGTAAGGGGCCAACCGTTAACCTCAAGCGGTTCTCAGCGGCGAGCTTGATGTATAACTATAATGAGGAGTAGGTATTGGGCTTCTCCTCCTTTGTCTTATTTCTCTTGGTCGTGTCTCGGCCTTCTAGGACCTTGCTAAGGTTGAGGTCTTAGCTTCGTGAATACGCTGCTTCCTCCCGCTTTTCTAGAAGGGGCTGGTGCAGCTTCCGTGCTGGGAGCTGGGTGATTGAAGACTTGAGTTGGAGTGAAACTCAGTCTCCTTCTTATATGTTCTCTTGGAGGGTTTACTCTTCCCAGAGATCTTTTGACATTCTCGGCTCGCCAAGAAGAATCATCTTGGGAGGATTTCGCTGTGTCTCGCGGAGAAACTGGTAGGTTTTGCTGCTACAATCGCCTGACTTCTTCGGCGAGTACCTCCACTTACCGTTGCAAGGCTTCTGTTTCCGATTCAGCGGGCGGCCGTGAGGGGCCGACGCCTACCATGTTCCTCTGCCTTCTGAACCCGGGAGGCAGTCATAAAGTCATTGCTTCTTGGTTTTTCACCAGAGATCGATTTTTCGTAAAGCTTTTCGTACAAAATTTCCCTTAGACAGTGCCAATTTGTTGATGTCGAATTTCAACTTTGATTCCACAAACAAAATTTTTTTTACGTAGTAAACTTGTATGCGAATTTATTCCAGCAATAAATGTTATAGCCAGAAGAATGTTTCTATTAATGAAAGAAGTAAATATGAAGAAGACAAGGAGGGTGGAATTTCAGATAGAGGAATCCATCTCTCAGTGTTTTTTGCCTCTATTTATGGCATTTATTTGCAGGGATATAATGATTACATGCATGCAGTTAAGTGACTGTTTTATTCTCATTATTGATATTGATTTATAATGGGAAATTATAATGAGGTGAAATGACTATTATAGATTTAATAGAAGTTTGAAATTTGTGATTATAGATATTATCAGTTGTCAAATCAGTAGTCAACTCAGTGGTAGATGAAATTATAAAGAGAATCAAACAAGTTCTAATGCTGGCCCACAGGAGTAACATGTCAGTCAAATCAGCCGAGATTTATCCTTCAGCTTTTTTGACTTATTGTTTCCTAAACCATGCATGTGGCAGGTTACCACCGTTTCAGCATTTAATGTAGATGCTCCATCAGTCATAAGTGATAAGGCTTTGTACGTGAGTTTGCAAGTTGCTATCCAGCTGGCACATTTGCGGAATTAACTGGAAGTGACCTCGCGACCTCATGGTCTAGCGATAGCGAACTGAGAGATAGAGTCGTAGGGCCTCCTGGTGAACACCAGATGGCTTGGTCATTGAGCAAGGCAAGGCGCGTGGGGCTCGTTGACCTATTTGACCTTGAGACCTGGCGATCGCATACGTAATCCTTGATAAGATCCCAAAATTTTGTGCTAACAACATTTATCTAATCTAATATGGTAGAGATGGGAGAGCAGTTTATGGTAGGTAATTTAATTAGAAATTATCAATAATATTTTTCTTTTTTCATTCATTATATTCTTTTTCTAGTGGGTTATATTTGAAGATATTGTAGGTATATTTTAAATGAGTGATGTTACATGTACAAATGAATGTACAAACAGGTTTACATAGGAAAAAATTTTGGTACTCTAAGAGTACTGAACACTTGGTACTCATGACCAATCAATGACTCACATGTGGGATTTAAGGCCCAAATTAAATAACAAATTAGGTCCCTTGAACCCACATGAAGATTCTTGATTGGTCAGGAGTACGGAGTTCAGTACTTCTCAAGTACCGAAATTTTTTTCCATTGGCATTTATAAATAGGGAATAAAATAATAATTTTATCTATATATTTTATTTTTCTTTTATTACACAATATATGGTGAAAATAGTAATTTCACACGCTTTTTGTAAGTATATTTGTACATTTATTTGTATAACTAAATTAATTCTTTTAAAATATGTACAGTCATTGGGGTATATTTTTACGATACGTTATTTTAAAAAGAAAAAAAAAAGCCCTTTCATCTAAACAGCCCTTTAGAATATTGTTTTTACCACATAATGGTGGACATTCGCTCATCAAAACTGGAACAAAATTTGGAGCCCACATCAAGTCATCAAACGCTCTTCCCATTCACCATCACCAGTAAAAATACATTCTTTCTTAACTCCCAAAACCTATTACTTCTTCAACTAGAAATTGAAAGGAAGAAGAAAATTATACTAATAATCCATAAAAACCGAAGACGTAAACTAGGAGTGGATCATATATAGAATAGTTGGTTGTTTAAACATCACGGTCATCGCCGGCCTTCTTGGGATTGCTGTATTTTGCTTGGAGCTCCTTAGCGGAGGGAAGTGCTCGGTCGACTAGCTCTTTGACGTCGGGAACATTGTAATTTTGAGCAATGTAAATTCCGAACAAAGTGCCGCTCAAGAATGAGATGTTGTTCAGTATTAAACCCATCATCGTGAACTCTTTGATTCTTCTACTTCTTTTCTGCAACGAAAAACATTAATTGAAGAACGAATTATGTCCACCTTTTTTGAGTTGTGGTGGCGTTGATTAGCATATATAAAAGTTGTTTTTGTTTTTCATTTTTTTCCCCTTGTTCTCCAAGGAAGAATATGAATTTGAGCTTTTTCTGTTTAATTTGTTTTGTAGTTAATTACTGGCCATAAGTGGATTCGTGTTATAAGAAGCCAGACCTACTTAATAAAAATTGAATTAATGATGTCTACCAAGAATGATTTAGGATCGAGTGCGGTGGAGCGTCGTAAGGTGCCAATTTTGCAACTACACTTTTTTAATTGGACCATTAATAAAAAATATATATAAAAAAATTGTCTCATATTGGTGCGTCGGATGAGTAGTTGGACTCACTGAATTTGAGACTACCTCAGTACTTAACAGCTCATATCTATGAGGCGCTAAATTCGAGCTATATTGTTTCAATATTCACATGATCATATTATTATAATATTAAAAAAGAATATTTGGCAGGACTCATTTATACTTCACAAATATCAACCACTCATTGTTATAAAATCTAATTCCGTTTTTAAATAAAAACACTTTTGAACACCCAATTAAATCTTTTAGCGTAACCACGTGTGAAAATCGACTGAATGAAAGAGCATGGGAAGAATGATCTGATTTGGTTGATGCGTTCGCCCAAACGGTCTTTCTCGTCTCATCTAGTTGTGACAAACTAAAATGATAACACCAGAGAGTGCAAATATATAGGGGTTAAAACTTAAAAAGCTTCTATAAAGCATGGCTATTAAAACTACGAATATAATCTAACTGCCTTTATTGGTGAGGAGTCCCCACATGACGTGCACCCATGTCATCTATTGATATTATAAGGAACCAGCGAATGGTGTTAAAGCAACACTAATCGAAACTCTTGCTCGAGGAATTTTACTCCCACTACTTTAGAGGATAAGCGTCTTTATTAAACTTATTATTATCCTACTTCGAAATAAAATTTGATCAAATTAATCAAATTGACATATTTTTGTGAGATATACATCTATGATATAAATCTCCACCGCTCAATTTGGCTAAATGTCTAAATCTTATTTTAATATGGGCTAATTACCAAACCAAAAACCAAAAAAAAACCCAAAAAAAACCCCACCAAAAAAACACAAAAAAAAAAAGACCGACGCCCAGGTTTTCACTGTGTTTTTTTTTTGTCTATTATTTTTTAAACTAAATTGAGCCGTTAACATGTTTATGATATGACTTAGTTTGTAATCTAAATAGTAATTAGGTCAAGGTGTGTAGATAATAAATATAATAACTATCTTACATTATAATTTAAGCAATCCTAATTATGCTTTAGTTACCAATCATCCACCTAAGCGTTTTCATGTACCCAATAGATCCATTTGAAGACGAAATTAAACAAATGTTATACCCCCAAAACCCTCACACCCGACCCCACCACCCACAAAGGAGGGGTTGGGCGTGGTGTGTTTCTCATCATTACTTGTCCCATCTCTCGAAGGGTTGGGGGCAGCTCTACTGTAAGAGCATCTCTAATGCCTTTAGTCTTAGTGTATGGTCTAAAATAAGAGATGAAAACACATAAAAATTTATAGGTCCTATAATTTTTTTAATTTTCCTTTTCTTGTAATCACTTTTATCTCATTTACACAATATTTTCCTCACTTTTCCACCCTCGTATCCCTTGTAAAGTTCAAATTTAGACATTCTTCAAAGACTTCAATACCATTATTTTATCATTATTTTTAAATTTCTATTTATCTCTATCCTGTTTTTCACTTTTCTTTCTCTTTTTTTCATATACCTCTTTCCATCAACACTCAATTAAAATAATCACTTTCTCTCTATATCTCTCCTCTACACCACCCAAATTTGGACTACCCCATTGGACATGCTCTAAGAGCATCTGCAATGCCATTTTTTTAGAATTTTTTACATCTAACGTCCCTAACTTTTCAGATCGGAAGAGCACACGTCCCTAACTTTTGTTTTTCCTTCAGTCCGTCCGTAACCTTTAAAGAAATCCCCTATTTTGTCCCTTGTGACGGAAACATTCAAAATCCACCGCTAAAGTTAATGGCAATTTTGGTAATATATAAAAAATTAATATTTTAATATAAAAAATAAAATAAAAAAAAAATAGAAAAGGTGGAGGGCTCTACCGGAAATGGCAGATGTGCTTGCTGTCATTCCGGTAGTAATGGGAGTGAGTCGCTCCCAGCTGCATTTTCTATGGCCGGGGGGCTCCTTCCGGCAGTAGCAAGCACAGCTGCCATTTCCGGCAACCTTGGCTGTCGGAAATGGGTTGCCGCTCTTCCGATCTAGGGAGGAGCCTCCCTACCTTTTCCTTTTTTTTTACATTAAAATATTAAATTTTTATATATTACCGAAATTACCCTTGACATTAGCGGTGAATTTTGAAGGTTTCCGTCACCAAGGACGAAATGGAGGATTTCTTTAAAGGTTAAGGACAAACTGAAGGAAAACACAAAAGTTAGGGACGTAATCTCTAAAATAGTGAAATATTAGGGACGTTAGGTGTAAAAAACCCCTTTTTTGACTAGGTTCAATCCATGTGAGAGAGAGACACAAAAAAATTTGTGGGTTCCGTAATTTTATCAAATTTTATTTTTTTAATCACTTTTATCTAATTTACAACATTTTTCCTCTCTCGAGTCCCGTGTAAGGTCCACAATTAGACCCTCTCTTTCTCCCAATCTACTACTATTTTATCATTATTTTTTAATTTATCTCCATCTCTCTCATCTTTTTCATTTTTCCTACTTTTTTCTTTACACCTCTTTTTATTCCTATTTACTTAAAATAATCATCTTCTCTCTATCTCTCTTCCACAATACACCCTCCCATTAAAGATGCTCTAAAGTATAAACAAGATCCAAATTAGGCCTATCACGAATTTATATTATTGTTATTGTTATTATTATTATTTTTTGTACAATTATTATTATTATCATTATTATTATTAGTATTACTATAATTCTCGCCCGTGTATCACACGGGAGAACAACAATAATAAGAGAATTCAACATTAACATTTACTTAGTCTCAATTAAACGTATACTAAACGTAATAAAAGTAATATACAATTGATTTAGCAGTCACACTTAGTTCCGATTTAATACCATGTAATATAGTATGTTAATAGTATTATACGATGCATTAGAGATACACCACATGAGAAATCACAATAGATTATTTGATATTTTATATCTGGTGTTAGATTATTTTTAAAATAAAATAATAATAGTGCTACTAAGAAAAACTAATGTTAAAAAAATTTGTCTAATCGAATCAATAAAAGATTATATTGTACATGCGTGTTTAAAAAATTAAAAATTTAAAGAGAACACAAAATAGAGAATAAACAATTAATATAAACTCTTAATCCAAATAAGAAATTTATTTGTTGTAAATTTATTTAAGGAAGAGATTTTTAATTATACAAAAAATAATCTGTTGTTTTTTTAAAGAAGAAAATTTATGAAAGTTATTTTAATATTTAAGTTATTTTGTCAGAAGTAGGGAAAACATTTAAAAAATGTAAAATAAATTTAATTGTTATCCAGTACGATCAGAATAAAATTGATAATTATCCAAAGACATTCCTATGAATTTCTTTAAGAAGATATTCTTAATTATCAATAAAATGGATAATAAAATAAAAAAAAATT
This sequence comes from Nyctanthes arbor-tristis, assembly GCA_963692815.1. Lineage (NCBI taxonomy): Eukaryota > Viridiplantae > Streptophyta > Magnoliopsida > Lamiales > Oleaceae > Nyctanthes > Nyctanthes arbor-tristis. The sequence goes on from CAVNYN010227065.1 coordinate 10,262, forward strand.
AGAGAAAAATTAAAAAAATGTAAAAAAAATTTAATTATTATCTAGTATAATCAGAATAAAACTTGTAATTATCCAAAGAGATTCTTATGAATTTCTCTAAGAAGATATTCTTAATTATCTAAAAAACGGATAATAAAACAAAGACAGAAAGTAGGAAAAAAATTAAAAAAATGTAAAACAAATTTAATTGTTATCCACCAGTAACCTAATCAATAATGTCACCAGTATTCTTATGATGCCAGACCAGTGGGGGAAATTATAATGCCAGACAAACTTCTCTTATTATTAATATATAGATTATTATAGTTTGTCATGCCAAGCTATGGTTATCCAGTAAATGTGTAATAATCATACATAGCAATTTTCTTTGAACCAATAGACGATATATATCCACAAGAAATGAAGTTGAATTCCATTGATCCAATTATTAAATTGAAGTTAAATTTCGGTAGAACTTCAAAAACAATCAGTGCAATATTTCCAATTATTTTTTGTGCTTTAATTGTACCATATGGTTGAAATTTCGCATTCGACTAAACAAATTGGTAGAACTGGTAAAGCCGAAGCTCCATTGAATGCATAACGCATGCACCCTATTTTATTTTAAATTGTTTGGATGGTGCAACTACTAACTCAATACAATTAAATTATTCAACTAAAGGATTAATGATAAATGGATAAAACTAGATAACAAAACTCGGCAGATCAGGTCCTTTTTATGTTTTTTTTTTTTGACACTATCACAAACTCTCACACATGTCCGCTCCTAAGCCTTAGTGTAGGAGATAAATCACGAGATGTGCCTGAATTGACTAGGGTTGATGTGTGTTTTCACTTGCTTCTACCAAAGGCCTCCTTAGGATTTGAACCTTTAATATCCCTCAACTATATCCTTTTATGTTTTTTATATATACAAGAGAGAGATAATGGAGGGAAGAGAAATTAGAGGAGGAATTTGAGTAATTAGTCTTCCGATCTCTCCGGTGGTCTGTCTAAAAATTTAAGTATTCAACAACTAAAAAATAGTTTGGACCACTATAAAACGTGGTCTCTTAACACATAGAAGTTAGAGTTTGGGATAATTAAATTATTATTATAATAATATAAATAAATGTTTAATAGTCATAGCATTGTGGAATGTATAATTAGTTGTTAATTATTGTATTGTAAATTTCTTTGCACCGTGATTCAATAGGGTTATCATGCACATTTGTATTATTACTAAAATATAAATTGTAATTGCAACTTTAAAAAGTATATATATAATTTTGATAAGATCATGACATAATATAAGATTTTAATTTATCCTTTCTCAATTATTTTGATCATATCCACTTATTCGTACCTAATGACGTAGGACGTGAAAAAAGAATAAAGGTCCATCATTGAGTTTATGCACGGTTAAGAGCATTAACACGTGATAAAAATGCGATCAATACGTGATAAATTTAAAATTTGATGAAACTTAAAACTTAAACATCAAGCATAAGCGTCGTCTAAACAAATTTTTTAAAACACTATACTTGTACCAAGCCTAGTCATTGTCTGCTAGTGGAAAAAATATAGCATTTCTAAAATGTCAATTGATTTATTCCAAACAAAGAACTTTTAAGCAAAGGACAATAAAATAAAGGCATGTACGTTATTTCCACGAAGATAACGTATGGGACCTTCAGATGCTTTTATATATTTCTCTATATATATTACCCGATTTTTCATTAGTCTTTACTTTCCCGCAAAAATTCTGAATGTGAAGGATCACAGATTCTGTTTGTCGATGCCTTCACATCTTCATAATTCGTAAGATTTCTGCTATCAATTTGTTGTGATTTAATACGAATATATATACGTCGATTGAGTTATGCCTGAATACTTGAATTCTATTTTGTATGATGCAATTAATTGATCTGGGTTTGAACTTATGGTTTCCTTTCTTCTGTTAATCAATTGTTATATAATTCTGTAGGGATTCTCTTCCCCGGGTTGATGTAAGGATTTGACTAGGTGGGTTTTGCGCTACTGCTTTGACTTTTCGCAATTCAAACTCTACACGCCATTGATTCATTTTCTGTTGTCTTGATTTTGATTCAGTTTTTTCTTTTACCTTCTTCGAATTATCAAAATTATCAGTCACTTGACCGTTTTGTGTTGAAAATGTTCTATTTCCTAGAAGATATGTTATTTGATGAACTACTTGTTGATCTTCTTATATATTGTCATAAACCGGGTCTCTCTCTCTCTCTCTCTCTCTCTCTCTCTCTTTGTTTTTTCCCCTTTTTTTCTTTATCAGTTATCAATTAATGTGAGCCTGCGATTTGACTTTTATGATTACTGACTTGCCACATCTACATCTGAAATTCCGGGAGGGGAGAGCAGTGCTTATTGCTTTGAGTTGAGGATTTTCCACTCAGCACAAGAAAAAGGGGAATGTCAGGACTTCAAGTGATTCCGGATTATATATAATAGTATGTATGCAGCTTGCTTACCAGTTTAGGCGTCCATCCCATAATCAGAGGCTGGGTTGAAGACATCATTAACTAGTGGACTTCAAGCTAGATGTCGTTAAGGAGACCAATATAGTTCCTATTTGGTTGCAGTTACATCACTTCATATACCATTTCAATTTACAGTGACTACAAATCTGGTTTTGTTGATGGAAAGGCCGATATAGGCATAAATCAGCGTCAGAGACACCAGCATGTCAAAAGCATAGAAGAAAGAGAGGAGGAACCAGTATTGCTGATTGTAATGTTTTGTATCTAATGTCCTTTCTATCCTGTGCTTTTTTTCTTTAATTTCTATACAAAATAGTAACAGAAACTTTCCTCTTTCAGTGCTAATATTTTATCATCCTGTTGAGATGCAGTTTCTTGTTTTCAGCCAAGAAGTTTCCCTTGTTATTTGAAAGGATTTCTTCTTGGGGAGCTAGCTTTTGTCCGTGTCTATTGACACGATTAAGTGCCAGGATAGTTTTACGGGCAAAAAGACATGCTAATTTGGTTCTCATGATAATATTGAATATTGGTTTTGGTAGAAGAATTGCATTCGTTTCCCATGGGCGTGAACTTTTTATCGGTTTCTGCGGTCTTCACCGCTCTCAGCTTTGTTGGCCTCCACGGTTGGGTGGAGATGTTTTTAGAGAAACATCAATTGGACGGGCCAATTCTTGAGTATCTTATTAATTCAGGGAATTCAACTCGGGTGTTGGAGCTGCTATTGGATTCACCCATCACACTTGTATTGGTGCTCAGCTTTGTACTTAATGTAGTTGTCACTGTAATCTTATGTCTGAAGGTTAGCATTTCTTCCATATTCTTGTTAATTTCTAATTGGCACTGTAGTAGTATGGTTTTGATTTAGCAGCTAATCTTAACAACATTTGATGCACTGATTTTGTAATTATTCTTGGATTTCTTTCAGGGCATTATTGCTTTAGTTTTATACAATTTTAATATATTTTGGGCTTTTGATTATCAATTTTCACAATTGGCATGAAAGATAGTTCTAATACAGGAACTAATCTAAACTATATATACTGCACGGTTATATGTGAAAGCTGTTATGTTCTCGCATAAAGTGATTGTTTATGTTATCTGCTTGTTTTCATCATTAATAATCCACTTCTAATAAAGCACTTTAATGTGCGTGTTAAGTTGCAATTTTGATCGAAGCTAAATTGAGTAATGCATGCCTTTTTTTTTTTTAAATAATTTTATTATTGAATTTAGTCCAACAGGTTCACATTCATGAAGCCTCAAATTTCTCACATCCTGTAACATTGTTTTTGGAGGTTCCCTATTCAGAATAAATCGATGGATGTGAAGAAGATCCAAAATATTATCAAAGAGATGTACATACATCTTATAGTAATCAGTGACATACATAAGCTTAGGAAATGCTGTATGTTTTTCGTCTTCAATTGAGTAGTTTATTTGGCACTTTGCTGTTTATTTCACGTCTAAATATAGGCATCTCTGTCATTTCAGTACAGACATTTAGGCATATAGTTTTAGCCTATTGAAAATGATGGATTAAGTACTGACATCTTAACTAGGGATCACTTGAGAAAATAGGTTATATGATTTCCAATTATCCGGCAAGTACTTATACTCGGGGGCATGAATTAGTAGGATTATTATTCAATGTCAGTGCATAAAAGATCTTAAGTTTTCTAGCTCATATACTGCCAGTCATAGTTCAAAATCTGATTTATTAGGATTATTCCACATAGAATATTGTACAATATGTGGTAGATTAGCAAGATGGAGTTCCATGTGAAATGAGATGAAACTGTTCCTGCACTTTAATCCACCCAGTCAGTTTGTATTTACTATCTAGCGGCAGTATGTTTTATCGGAAGTGGGACGTGCAATGATGGTTTATGGTCAATTTGTTCTTTATGCAGACCATATTTTCTTCGGAGTTGAACTTTTCTTATACAATGATGTTTTCAAGGTCAATTTGTTCTTCTTTATGCAGACTATATTCTTTTCAGAGTTGAACTCTTCTGAAATTCGGAAGCTAGTAGAACGCCTCCTTAATTATGTTATCTACAAGGTAAAGTCTCTGGACAGAAACACGCAAAATATTCATTAATAACTTTCTCTCTGTCTTCATTTTATTTTCTGTTAATTCATTTTAGCTAACCAGATTTTTGCTTAATGATGTTGACTGGATGAAGCCATCATTTCCATTTGCAACTCCCTAGTTTTTGTTTTGCTTTTCTGTTTCCTAATTAATTTGCTTTGATGGCAAAAATTTAGGATATCGAAATGGTACTGGATATCGAAATGGTACTGGATATGTCAGTGATGAGAGGATTATTTCTTGAGGAGTTATTTCATGCTGCTACTGTTAGAACAAATATGATTTGCAATATTGTTGTTAATAGAAGAATTGGAAGGCGACATTATTGCCTGGTCATTTGCAAAAAATATGGGTGATTTATAGATCTTAAAATGTTGTTACATTATTGGAATTTCAAATACTTAAAAATGGTTAAATCTGTTGATATGTTGTGGCTGGTATTATATTTATGTTAGGCTATACTTTGCCATTCTATTTTCTCCTTTAGTTATAGCAGTCCATGCTGTGTTGGAACCAATTTAAAGCCCAACCTACCTCGGGACTTGGATAGCAGTGTAACATCATAACTAAGAGCAAGCATTACTTGCAGATCTCTTCAACAGATGAATTTTTGTTTGAAGAGTTTGCAGTTAAATTCATTCCAGCTACCTGCAAATTGATGATTTTGCTAGAAGTAGTGGAGGTAAATGATAGAAAGCCCAGTCATGTAGTTAAAATAGGGGAAGGGTAGTATAGGAATCGGTAGAATAAACTATATAAGTCACTATTTATAAATGGTGGTTGGTGTTCATTTTCAGGGGGGCAGAAAATTAGATAGTGTTTAGAGAGGTGAGTGCCTCTCAAAAGCTCAACATTCTCACTTCGATACGATTTTCCATTTCTATTTCAGTAACACAGCAATTGTTCCTTTATTTCATTGCCATTCAATCTAGATTCTTTCCATAGACTAATTATATAGAAGTAGGGGTTTTCGTTTGGAAGTGGTTTCAGACCTTGATTATAGGACTTATATCTGTATCCTGATGGTAGAGCAATGTGTCTGATAAAGTATCATCTTGATGGAAAAAAAGCAAGCATGTTCCCAGGGTAAATAGTATCGGCATATATATATATATATATATTTTACTAACAATGAAAATGATAGATGTTGAGTGAAAAATATACTCTTGTGTCCTCCGGGAATATTAATTTAGATTTTAGACTATATTTCTCTTTATTGAGGAGTGTTTCAACAGGGAACTTTTCTCCCCCTGATAGTCCCTCCAACATTATTCCAAGCAGCTCTATGGTCAACTTGGTTCTTTGTGCTTTGCTTCTTAAAGGTATCCATGAATTATGCTTTTTTCAAGTCTATAAACATCATAACTAAGAGCAAGCATTACTTGCATGTGTAGTTTGAAATTTTGTTATTGCCTTCACAGCATGTGGACATCGCTTTTTTGAACTTTTCCACGTCAATAGATGACATAAAGTGCATTGAAATTTAATATTTCTTGCTACTTGAGCTATGCTTGGGAATTATAAAAGCTTAAATTTTTAGATCTACGTGACTTTAGGATGGTATCAAAGCAAAAAAAGGTCTTCAGGTTCAAGTTTCCACATCAACCAATTAAATAAAATATGCACAGGTTAGGATTCAACGGGAAAAAATAAATCTTTCCTACATGTGAAGTGACATGTTGAAGATTTTATTGATATAATATGAATATTGCTGCAGGATCTAGCCACTTAAAACTTTTGGATCAAGTGGCCTTAATAAATAGTAAAAATGTAAATTTCGCCTACATGTGATGGCGCATGTCAAAGGCAACATTTAGGGCTCATCCTTGGGAGTTTTTTTTTTTTTCTTTTTTTAAAGAATGACCTTTGAAAAATAGGATTTTCTTTTTTTGAGAATTTGTGGTGGAGAATTAATTAATGAGATTATAGGAAAATGTGAGAGGTAATTTTTTATACAAGATATGTGGTTGGTATTTGAGATTGAATGTTGACCAGTTTTGTAGTCAGATTAAAATCTACAGAGAACAAGCTCTTAAGTGATATACATTTGGTCATGTCTAACAGCTCAAGCTTTTAGGCCAAGTAGTTAATAATTTCATAACATGTTATTGCTAAGTTTTATTTTTATTAAGAAATTCTAACACAATTTTGGCTTGGTATGTAGGGTGCGCGTATGTCTGACAACATATGGCACAATAAGTTCATCCATGTTTACCTTCTTGTTTTTTGAGCCTTCTAGCATTGCTTTTGAGACACTACAGGTAGTGTGATACTCGGCCTTTTAGTGAAGTTTATGGAATTTCAATATGGAGGTCACAGTTCTCGGCTGATAGCTGACAAACTGTTACCTGTAGGCCATTATGGTTCATGGATTTCAATTGCTTGAGATATTTGATCATTCTGGAGGAGATTGTGCAAATTGCCAGTTATCAAAACTCATAAATATATCAACTGCAGGTGGTCTTAACAGTTTTGCTTCCCGGTGCTATTTCTTCTTGGAATGTGCTTGTTTTATGTTTATTCAATTATGATCTCTGCAAAGCGCATTAAGTATTCGGTGATGATTTTCTTTGTTCGGTATTTTGCTTCTCAGCTAATAGAACTATTTTCTGGTAATAAGATGCTGTTTTTCTGACAGATTGACAAAGTATCCCCCATTGAATTAGATGTTGTCTAATTAATTGTGAAAGCATATAAGTGACAATGGACAGAATGAATGAAAGAAGAAGAGCAGAGAAGAGACAAGACTAAGAGAGAATTGGAGGAAGACTTTTGTAATTCTGTTTAATAATAATGTGTTTGTTTTTTTTTTCCCTTAAAAAGAAACAAGATCCTCTCTATATAGGGTTAAACTAGACCTTATAAGGAAATAAAAGCACGCGTACCAAGTCTAAACTAAGCCACCAATATATATGGAATAAACAAAAAAGTTATGAGGAATCCCTAATTAGTTTAATTGCTTTTACACCTTGTACAAACTTTAAACGCTGCATCAATTAGTTATCAAAATATGAGCGTAAAAAGGAAATGCCAAAATGGTTCCTTTTGCATGAGCATACTTCAACAATATCGTAATTTCAAGTAAGTCATAGTTGTGGCATCTGTGGTCCATCTTTTTCTCCTGTGAAGGGTTTTAATTTAACTAAAATCTGATGCATTTATTTTTGAGTCTTTAAGTATGCATCTTTGGTCATTATGATTTTGTGGCCTTTTTGCTGAAATGCAAAATTATCTCATTTATGTTATCCATGCTGTGTTTTGGGACCCATATTTCTAAATTCTCTACTGATATTCAAACATCTATTGTTCCTACTATGTTACTACTATTTTTACCACAAAGGGGGAAAAAATGCTGTTTTTGTAGGTTCATTGTGCGAATGGAAAGGAATCCTTACCAGAAATCTGGGGTTTTTCCTTGATGTGATGACTTTACTTATGGCTTTAGCTCATTATCTGTACATTTGGTGGCTTCATGGCATGGCATTCCGTCTTGTGGATGCAATCCTTTTCCTGAATATCCGCGTAAGTCTTGTCCGCAATACTGATTAGGTTTATCCTTATTCTTGCTGTAATGATCAATCTGTAGCAGCAGCCCCTTGGCATCTTATGTTCAGTCTCTTATATGTACTTATGTTCAATCTCTTATATGTACTTATTATGTTCAGTCTCTTATATATAGGCTCTTTTAAGTGCAATTGTACAGCGCGTGAAAGGTTTCATAAAGCTGAGAATAGCTTTGGGAACCCTTCATAGGGCATTTCCTGATGCAACAAGTGAAGAGCTCCAGGCATATGATGATGAATGTGCCATTTGCAGGGTAATTTTACCTCTTTACTTTTTCCTCTTTTGTGTAATTCTTTAATCCTCCACAAATGATACCTTGTGAAACTGCAGGAACCAATGGCTAAAGCTAAGAAGCTATCCTGCAATCATTTTTTCCATCTTGCTTGCTTGAGATCCTGGTATGGCCCATATTATATAGACTGAAAAGCATGTCTTCTGTAACTTCAGATTATGGAAAGTAAAATCCAATGCTCCAATATGGATACTAGGTTAGACCAAGGTTTGAGTGAGAATTACTCCTGCCCAACATGTCGGAAACCACTTTTTGTGTCCAGACGGGATAACGCAGTAAACCCTCCTGCACAAGAATTTTCATCGGACGAGCTGCATGCTCGTCAATTGAGTGCTGGCCTAGATAGGCCAGATTTTCCTGGTCGTGGCATGGACTCTGGGGTTTATCTAAATCAAGCACAAAATGCAGAAAATGGTGACCTGAGGTCAGGATATACCTTCTAGTCTTTTTGGTTACTTATGCCTCTTTAGATGTGACCTTTTTTTGAAAATTTTAAAAAGTTCACGTATGGTGTTACAAATATTTATTTAATAACTGTCTTTGACATTTTACCTAACATGCCTTATCTTAGAATTACATTTTCCAACCTAAATCTTATATGAACATGGTAATATAATGCTCTAATTTGGTATACACAGCAAACTTTAAGTCTTGTCATAATTTTCTTTTTTCTTATTTCTTTTATATTTTATCCGTTTAAAATATATGTAGCTGGCTCTCATTAGCTCCCAAAGCATTCAATCGAATATTGAATTACATTGTATTTTAATCCATAAAAGAAAAAGAAGTTTCTTATCACTTATTGCTAATTTTGTGATGAGAACTAATTATTGCCTCTGCATCTCTTCCTGTTTTCTCTAGCCGTTATAGCTTGCTTGGTTACTCCTTCAGTAGAATACTAGTTTCTTTATTTCCTGTTTTTGTTATTCCCTGAATAGGAGAACAGGAGATTCAAGTTGGTTGGGTTCAGAAGGCGCCGGCCCCTCTCGATTGGGTCGAGTTCAAATGGTGATGAGGCATCTAGCAACTGTTAGAGAGACTTACGCTCAGACTGCTCCTGAAGATGGTTCGTGGAGTCTGTTCCCTTCAGATCCCTCACAGGCTGGGACATCCAGGTCAGTTATTTCTCCTCGTTCTGTAATGTTCCAAAGAGGTTCCAGTGGTTTGCATGTGAGGTCAACAGCACAATCTGTAAACAACTACTCAGCAAATATGCTTGCCATGGCTGAAACTGTTCAGGAAGTACTGCCCCACATCCCAAGTGATACAATTTTTCAGGTATGCTTTTGAACAAAACCTGTTATTGAACTTAGTTGATCAGGTCTCGAATTGTCTTAATTTAGAAAATCTCATTATTTCTTCAACTTTTGCTTTTTTATTCAAAATCTCGGCTTAATGTGCAGGATTTGCAACGGACAAACTCTGTGACAGTCACTCTGAATAATCTTTTGCAAATGGGATATTAGGTCAATTATTTTTTGCTTCAGCCCATCCAAGGTCGAATTATTTGTATGCTTAGAGTTTATGAAAGCTCATTCTTGAACATGAAGTTATTGTTTCATAAGCTTCAATTCTGTATATAGAGCTGCTTGTATGCCATTTGTTGAAGCAAATAAGCAACGATTACTTTCAAGAAAAATGAAAACCATTTTAGTTTATGAATATATTGACGGTCTTATTCATCAGCCATTATCTTTATATCTGGAAGTTCCATGCATGGTACAAACTCTATAAAATACTACATTGCAAAGCTTCCCGCGAACTTATTGCTTTATTGTAACCAAAATTTACATTTGAACATTCGATTTTCTAGGAGAAATAGTGTTTTCTTTTTCTTTATTTCTTTTTCTCCTAGTCTCTTCCAACCCAGATAGACTGGTGAAAATGATGTTATAGCGGTTCCACAAGTGAATTAGGGCCGGCCATGCCATGAATGAGCTGATCTATCTAATGATCTTCCTTGGTCATGGCTCGCATGGTCGACTGATGTTATGTTAGTTCTTATATTTGTTTTTAAGCAGAACTAGTAAAACATTTTCATTTAGATATTTTGTGGGACTTATAATTACCGTTTACCTCTTCAACATTATTGTTGTGCATTCTGTTTGATTTTAATTTTTCCAAATTAATTTTCCTTCAAACTCATTTTCAGCCCTATATTTATTTATCCATTAAAATAATCTTATACGTAGATTTGTAACTGTGTATTATTTTTCAACTAGACATTCATTTAAAAATCATTTTTTTATGATTACAAACAGAATACAAATTTAGTGACAAATTGCTGACATTAAATTCTACTGATTTAATTGCAATTAGAGTGAAATAATTTTTAGCCACACATTTATTTATCCATGAAAATAATCTTATACGTAGATTTGTAACTGTGTATTATTTTTCAACTAGGCATTCATTTAAAAATCATTTTTTTATGATCACAAATAGAATACAAATTTAGTGACTAATTGCTGACATTAAATTCTACTGATTTAATTGCTGTCATTAAATTCTACTAATTAACCCTTAGCATATTTGATAATCAAGACAATGAAAAGTTTTTTTCCATTTTGCAAGGCTAAATTTTGTCTAAGAAGTGATAACAATAGATTGATCGATGAACTAATTTCTAAGTGGTTTCTTCTCGGATGGTTAGAATTAACATGCTTCTAATCACTTAAAGACAAGAATTTTACAAATTTTAGGTAGCGCGAAATACTATATAGTTTTGAGTTATTTTTTATATATCGGCCCAAGAAACATGGGAGTAAAATCCTGCCTGAAATCTTGAAATCAACATGGTAACCAAAAAAACTACCGGAGGATTATGTCCTCAAAATCCCAAGCCAAATTCCAAGTTTCAAGGTATTACTGCACATTCAAACTCATTTAGTAATCACACTCACTTCAAAAGGAGACAAATTTTCATTAATTCATCATTTTCAGTTATTTAACTTTCCTTTGTTGGCCCCTAATGCTTGTTATTTACCTAGTTTTAAAATGTAGTATCTCCAATAGAATATTACGAAGTTAATTACTTTTGACCTCAACTTATAGAGCTAATTAAGTGTTGAATTTCGTGTAATTTTTACTTATATTATTAATCCATTTTAGATTCAACTGGGCACAAGTTTCTTGAAATTTCAGTCAAACTTACTACTTTTATTTATTATTTATAATAATAACTAACCTTTTTCGCATTCAAATAAGCGATTTTTATATGGAGTGATCAGCTTGAACTCAAGACTTTCACACTCTATCAATTCTCATTTAGAAACCGAAGTAGTTACTTCAACTCGTCTCGTCATGATATGCAAATTAACTCAAATTTTTTTAATCTCTGTACAAAAAATCTCCGATAATCTCTGGGATTCACTCAGTACTCCTGACTAATGGAGAACGCATTATGTTCAATGACTCCAATTTAACAATAAATTGAACCCTTTAAAATTTACACGCCAGTTCTTAATTGGGTCACAAAGAATGAAGTAAGCACTTCTAAAGCACCAGAAATTTGTTCTTTTTTCACCATAAAAACTAATAACTTGTTCTTTGGAGTTTTATATAAAGCCAAAATTTATCAAACCACATTTCTTCAAAAAAAAAAAAAGAAAAAGAAAAAAAAGAAAACAAAACAAAATTTCACACGTCATACTAATCTTTTTTTACATTCCCAATTCTCACCACACATCTTTCTATATATCTCCAAAACATAAAACTCTTAAGAAGAAGGCTCTAAAGAGATGCATATATTACAATAACGACTAACGAGTACGTTTTTCACCTTCATTCATGGGTCCACCTGAATTTCATACTAATTACATGTGAACAAATTGCTACAGTATTAACTATTATATACCCTTCTTTGTCTCCCTCAACTTCTCTATTTATGCTTCAAGTGGGCTCAAAATATGATACCATAATTAATAGATTTTTTCAAGTTAAACTTTCAGAGGTTAATCTGCTTCTCTTAATTTCTGTATACATGTCTGAGAAATCTTATTTTCTCGTCCTATTTCTGGGCTTTTTCATGCATGCATATGCATGTAATGCTCGTTTCATCCAGGTTGGAAATGCGGATTTACTCAAGAAATTTCCTACAAATTACAAGGTTAGTTGATTTCTTCTTATAATTACATGAGCTAGTGTTTGTTCATATATATTAAGCCCTAATCAACACCTCTTTTTTTTTTTTTAAAAAAAAATTATTACAAGCCCTATTAATCAACGTAATAATATAATAATAAGACCCTATTATTATATTACGATCAAAGGTCTTGTATAGTAGTTAAAAGTTTCTTTGTCACGACTTACTATTGATAGTCACTATGAATCCTCTTGAACGACGCATCTAAAGATTAAAGTCGATCACTAACTTCAACACCAACATCTTCAATTTATAAATTCGAATCCTAAAATTTATATGTTTGTTTCTATAATTATGCAGATCAATGAAGAGAAGGGCATGATCGCAATTCAAAAGTTAGGGCTGATAGCTTCAAGGAGATTGGGTAGCAGGATTCCTAGTAATGGTGGAGTTATAATTAGTCCAAATTCAAGAGAAAGAAAAGCTCTTCACAAGGAAAAGAAGGGCTCCCAAAAATCAAAGAAATCAGGTGTTTTTTCCGTTTAATTAAGTCAACATTACGCGAATCTTCATACATTCCTTTCAAGAAACACGACAAAGTTTTTATTTTGATTATTCTCAACCCGCACAACCCATCTTCCCAACACAACTAAGTCATTAGTTTCTGTAATTTTGTTACTTAAAACTTTTTAGGAATGAACGAATTCCTTTCAAACTTTGACAAATGATGAAAGGAGCATCATTGAAAATGAGGTGGGCCTATTACACAAATTAATTAATTAGTTATTGGATTAGGGGAGTTTTGCATAAGAAAAATTCTGGTTAGACAAAAAGAGGAACAAAAAATGACAAAATTGACATGTAGATTATGTGATAAGTGTTGATGTAAAAATGATGTGATGTGTTGAAAAACAAGATTGTACTATGTGTCAATTTTGTTAAATTTTTTGTATTTGTTTTTGTTCAAATAGCACCACCCTTTACATAATTGTCCGAAAATTTTAGGTGAAGTTCAATTATGTTACATGTACAAAAAGTTATACAAACAATATAGACTTGACAATATCATTTTATTTTTCTATATCTCATATCACCTTTAAATTAATTGCCGTCACACGTGAGCAACATATGTTTGGAAATTGCTTTGTACAATTTATTTGCGTACAAGTAGAATAATTCTTTCACAAATGAAAATATTATTTAAAAAAAAGGACATATGGGGTATTTTCCATCTCCTGGGTAAATTTTTCCAAACTAGATCCTGGGTAATACAGAAAAATTTTATTTTGCCCATGCATGCGCGTAATATGTGATACACATCTAGGCTACAAGTGTGGGATATTTGTAACTTAGATGTTTGACATATATGCACGCATGCATAATAACATGCATGCGTGTAGACAAAATAAAATTCTTAGGGGTAATATAGGTTTTGGTTGCAATCATCTTGCTATAAGATATAGCTTTCGGTTAAAGTAATTACGTTTCCAATCATGATCAGTTTGTATTTAAAAAAAAAGAAAGAAAAAAATTATTTTCGTACAATATTGTAAGATCACCATATCAAAAAAAATAATACTATGTAACACTAATAATTCTAAGAAGGAAGTGATATATCAAGGTAGACAAATTACTTCCTTATATAGTATTTATCCATGAAGAATATAAAAAAAATTAAATTTTATTATATAGAAAAGTATGGTAAAAAATATGAATACGTTTTTTGTCTTATTTATTTCAATAAATTAGTTACGATACGGCAAATAAAGTAGTAACAAGAGAGGCGAAAAATTATAATTATTATTATTATATAGAGATTAGATAGCGTTTGTTTTGTACCTTAAATGTGATTAGAGAAAATAATTTAAATTTATTCATTCGGTAATATTTTTATTATATTGTATATTATATTGCATCTTTGGAAGCAATTTTTCACATTTAACTTTTGCGCCAACTGAATTATTTAGGCTAGCTCCACCACTATCGCCAACTAATACTTGGCACTATTAGTGTTATATAGTATTATTACTCTATAAAAAATAAAATAAGTTAAAAATCATATTGACTGTAATTTCAATTAATGTATACCACCAATTAGATGCCGTTTTTGTTCTAATTATAGATAGCACATTTGATGGGTTCAAAATGCAGGCTGTGAAATTTGTGATTCTTCCCTTCACAAGGGCTTACTGAATGCATCAACCTTGGAGGTAAGTCGCCAACTCCAGCCTTTAGAGCACTATTAATGGGAGGAAAAAAACCCAAAATTCCCTAACAAAACCAATTAATGTAGGGGGAAGAGGGGGAAGTCATTTTAGCCCCTCTTTTACCTCCCTCCCCCAAAACTTTCTTTCTTCAAAAAAATATATAATAAATTTTAAAAAAATAATATTTTGTAAAAAATTGAATATCAATTGTACGAATAAAAAAAAACAATGACAAAATAATTTGTAAAAAAGTTTTAAAAAATAAACAAAATCCTTTAACATTATAATCACTAGATTTTCCCCCTACACATTATTTGAAAATAGGATTTTTTCCCCTAGCTTTTTCCCTTAGCTTTTTTCCACTTAAATTTTTTTTCCCATACATTAACCTTACTCTTAGGAAGCCGGGGCAGGGAAGAGCTGCATGGTGGAATAGAACCCGTCTACGTTGAGAATGGTTATACCGTTTTATTTATTTATATTGTGTAGGGCTCAAGAAGGCAGGCATTATTGGATCATGCAGAGATGGTATCAAATTCCGGTGTTGTTATTATACAAGAAGACAAGATGATGGAAACTGATGACTACCAGTCCCCGCATCATAATACACCTATCCATAACAAATGAAACCGACTACTACTATTTCATTAATTTATTAAAAAAATAAAAATTCAAGCACTTCATAGAGGTATTGTTATGCCACTTTTTGTCTCATATATATATATATATAGATGTACGTCACGTGGATAACAAGTAGAGTTTTCCTTCCTGGGCCCTGTGGCTTTCTGATTTTCCTAGGGGTATAATTTATAAGTTAAGAATAACGTTTTTAGTACTGTCAGTGATGATCACTATCTTATATAATAGTTAGTGTAGCGATATTAAATAATAAATTAAACTAAATTAATAGTGGGTTTAGTAGTTGATACTTACAACATTATTTGTCTAGTGCTATAATGACACACTATGTTTGAATATTTTCAATCATGTAATGCATTGTGTGCAATTATAGTTATGATAACATATATATATATATATATATAAACTTTCAATTTCCTGTTCTTGTTTACTTTAGCATTGTCTATCGACATTCTTTTTAAATGCAACACTACTTTTATCAATTATCATTAGTTGTATGGATGAGATATGTGGAACCAATCTGTCAAATTTTATACATTTAAAAACCTACAAATTAGCATCTTGTGTTTTATTTGTACACTACTACAGAATTGCACAAAAAAATTGGAATTAGCGTCGGTTTTTGGAAGAAGGGACGCGTAAACAAAATGCGGTGGCAAAATTGAAATTAATTTTCGACAATAGGCCTCGGTCCTTTTTTAAGAACCGACGCGCCAAGCCCATGTCAACCATGGGCAACCGACGCCCTTTATGTTCTTAGGCGTTGGTCCCACAAGAGACCGACGCCCCAAAATAACAAAGGCGTCGGTCCCTTACCATTTCCTTTTAACATATTCGCAAAACCCCAGTTGAAACATTCTGTTCATACCCGTTTTGAACTCCATTTTACAAATCGAACTTCAACCAACTTTCACGCACAAAAAACCCATTTGAAGAGTAACTCGAGATTCGTTTTCACCGTTGAATCACATTGCGAAAATTTCTTCTCCACAAATCAACCCCAAATTCCCTATATCTCCACCCAAGGAACCCTACTGGCTGGCCAGCGGCGGCTGCGGTAATGACGTGGTGGCTGGCGGGCTCGACTTCTTGGTAATGTCACTCGATTTTCCATCTTATTCGTATTTTTGGGTATTATGATTCATGGCCATTGATTTCTTGGTACTTTAAGGTGAAAATTGATCGGAGGCGGTGGCAGATGGCGAGCGACGGCGAGGCAGACAGCGGGCGAAGTGCACTGCCTTTTTCTCCAGATTTTCAAACTAGTTGCAAAGGTAAATAAATTTATTTTGGATTTAGGATTTTGGATTTAGTTTAGGATTTTGGATCTAGTTTGGATTTTGGATTTTTGATTTAGTTTGGATTTGGCTAGAAATTATGATATTAAGGGTTTTTGTGAAATTTGGTTGAGATGTGTATATATGTATACATTGTTATATATGATTATTTGTTAATTTGTTAAATTATGGAATTTTTTGATATATATTGTAATGAGAAAGTTGGTTTTATTGTGTGAAGAGATATTCATTTTGGATTTAAAAATTATGAATTTTAGGGGTTTTGTTAAATTTGGTAAAGATGGGTATATATGTAATACATTGTTAAATATATTTTTAGTTATATGTGATTTTTTTGTTAATTTGTTAAATTATGATTTTTTGTTAAATTTATTTTTTGTTATATGTGATTTTTTTTGTTAATTTGTTAAATTATGATTTTTGTTAAATATATTTTTTTGTTATATGTGATTTTATTGTTAATTTGTTAAATTATGATTTTTTGTTAAATATATTTTTTTTGTTAGATATTGTTATATATATATATTTGCTAAATATATATATATATATATATGTATACATTGTTATGGGTATATATGATTTAGGTAGATATACAAATATATATATTTATACATTGTGTTGGGCATATATGATTTAATAGATATTTATGAAATTCGAGATTAGATGCTTATGGAAAGATATTTATACATAGATTAATATTATTTCTATGAGAATGAATATGTAATTAACAAGTATCATTGGCCAAATAAATTAAGAAAATTAAATAACGTATCAATGTATTCAATAAATGAGAAAAAATAACCCGCAAAATAGAAGTAATTCATTTTTGAATATCTTTACATAGGCTGATTGTGAGATATATATATATATATATATATGGATCAGAGTTAGATGTATGGGAGACGTACCACATTAGAATATTTGGAAGGGGTTGAAGAGTTTATAAAATTTGCCAAGAATAATAGAAAAAGGAAACGGGAAGAACTGATAGTATGTCCCTGCCGCGATTGTAAGAATTTGCAAAAATATCGTAGTTATATGGAAGTGAAGCACCATTCGATTAGGCGTGGTTTTAACGCAGGTTATACGCGGTGGTTTTGCCATTTTGAGGATTTACTTCCTACGACTAACACCGGTGTCAATTAGGATGCTCAGGGGGAGAACACGGTAAACAGGGATGATGAAATTAATCTGGCAAGAGAATATAATGATGTTATCCAGAACGATCAGATTGATGAAATGATGCGTGATATAGAAGATGATTTCATTGAGACTCTGCACATTTTACGGCTTGTTCCTCGATTCTGAAAAGCCATTGTTTTCTGGATGTAATAAGTTTACAAGGTTGTCTGCCATGTTTAAATTGTATAATTTGAAAGAAAAGAATTGGTGGAGTGACAGGAGTTTCACAGGGTTGTTGGAACTTCTAAAAGACATACTTCCCGATGATAATGAGCTTCCTAGCTGGACCTACGAGGCGAAGAAATTGTGCCCATTGGGTATGGAGATTGAGCAGATACACACATGTCTAAATGATTGTGTCTTGTACCGGTAGGAGTACGAGGACTTGTATGTGTACCTAAAATGTGGGGCGTCGCAGTATAAAATAAAGGACAGCCACGATAAACATACTGACAAGAAAGGCCCTCTAGCAAAGGTGTTATGGTACCTGCCAATAATACCTAGATTCAAACGTTTGTTTGTGAATGTAAATGATGCAAAGAAAATGCGATGGCATGCTGATGGGAGGAAAGAAGAGGGAAAACTCAGACACCCAGCCAATTCTCCCCAGTGGAAGAATATAAACATGATGTTACCTGAATTCAGTGGCGAAGATAAGAATCTTAAGCTTGGACTATGTACAGATGGAATGAACCCGTATGATAATATGGGTAGTCGGCATAGCACTTGACTGGTTATTTTGGTGTGTTACAATCTTCCTCTTTGATTGTGTATGAAGCGGAAGTACATAATATTGTTGTTGATTTCGGGGCCTAAACAACTGGGAAATGATATAGATGTGTACCTCGCGCCACTCATTGATGATTTGAAATTGTTGTGAAACAAAGGCGAGTCGGTGTTCGATTCACATAGCCGATCACATTTCATACTATGTGCAATGATGTTTTGTACCATAAACGACTTTCCAGCATACGGTAACTTGTCAAGTTATACTACCAGAGGAGCTAAAGCGTGCCTCTTTTGTGAAGATGCGACGATTGATCTTTGGTTGACTAACTGCAAGAAAAATGTGTTCATGAGTCATCCGATCTTTCTTCCGTCTGACCACCCGTATCGGAAGAAGAAAAACCCTTTCAATGGGAGAACTGAGACTCGAGTCGCCTGTTTGCCGTTAACAGGAAAAGAGGTTTATGAGAGGGTTAAAAATGTTAATGTTGTGTATAGTAAAACTTCGAAGCCTCTGTAGAAGAGTATATGGAAGAAACGATTTATATATTTAGATCTACCATACTGGTAACACTTGCAAGTTAGACACTGTCTCGATGTAATGTACGTGGAGAAAAATGTGTACGATAGTCTCATCAGAATATTATTGAATATTCCTGGAAAGATGAAAGACGGTATCAAAGTTAGAAAAGACATAGTAGAAATGGGGATACGGGAGCAGTTGACACCGCCGGATCCGGAAAGCGTACATTTTTGCCCCCTGCATGCTA
The DNA here is from genome assembly GCA_963692815.1 of Nyctanthes arbor-tristis. Lineage (NCBI taxonomy): Eukaryota > Viridiplantae > Streptophyta > Magnoliopsida > Lamiales > Oleaceae > Nyctanthes > Nyctanthes arbor-tristis. The sequence goes on from CAVNYN010227065.1 coordinate 29,611, forward strand.
TACTTTGTCTAAATAAGAGAAAACTAGCTTTTGTGAGTGTTTGAATGTTGTTAAGGTTCCATATGGCTATTCGTCAAATATCAGGAGACTTGTAAGTATGAAAGATCACTACAAGAAAGTAGAGGTATAGCCGCGACAATTAGCCACGACATTGGAGTCGCTGGGATATCCTGGTATCTTTAGCCACGACTAAACGTTGTTGCCGCCATAAAGTTCGACGACCTACAGCGGCAATATATGTCATTGGCATAAAGTAGCATCATTGCTATACAATTCTATCTATAGCGGCAACTAGCAAAGTCGTTGATATAACAACACGACTTTTTTGGCACCAAAGTTATCTCATTCAACGAC
>CAVNYN010227066.1:0-12873 GCA_963692815.1 Nyctanthes arbor-tristis
AAATAATACTGGGCAAAATTATCTTCAAGCGATTAGCTAACATTTTGGCCATGATCTTATATAACACATTACATAGAGATATAGGCCTCAAGTCATTCATGTTTCTAGATGATGCTTCTTAGGAATTAAAACAATAGAAGTATGGTTCAATCCTTCAGGGAAACTACAGCTGTTTAGAGAGTGCAAACAAAAATTCACCACATTGCTCCCTAGCTATAATATCCCAATTGTTCTGATAGAAAGAAGAATTCATACCGTCATGCCCAGGAGACTTGTCAGAATGCATGTCAAAAAGAGCTTGTTTTAATTCTTTGGCCCTGGAGGCAGCAAGCAATTGCTCATTATGCTCATCTGTAACGTAAGCATCTATATGATCAACAATGAAGCTAGGAGTCTCAATTACCTTGTCATATTGTCATATAACCCAGTTGTCCTTGTCATCCAATTACCTTGCTGATCTTTTAATCTGTCAATGGAGTTGTTTCTCTTTCGACTAGAAGCTGCCGCGTGAAAGTATCTTACATTGAAATCTCCTTCTTTGAGCCAGAATTGTTTAGCCCTTTGCTTCCAAAAACTTTCCTATTTGTGCAGTGCCTCAAAGTAGTTACCACGAGCATGTTCGAACATCTCAATGGATAAAGGATCTTTTCTACAATTCAGACGGTTCATCATCATCCTGTAATACTCGATCTCTGCTTTCAACTTTCCCCGCAATCAGTGGCTCTAGTTTAATAAGTCTCTGCCACACGCCTCAATTCTTTGCTGAATTGCTGTATAGGCTGATCGCTGTGATTCTCCCTACTGCTCTTAATAATTCTCTTCCAATTTGGTTTACGGAGCCAACAATTTTCAAATCTAAATTTCTTGGTGCGTGTACTGGGAATATAGTCTTGCCGTTGAAAAAAATAGGAGAGTGATAAGATGAATATATATTCCCAAATTAATGGCTCGGGCTTCATGGAATAGATCTTTCCACTAAGAATTAACACAACGCTGTCTAATTTCTGCTCAATAACGTTCTCGGTCCCTCTTTCTTTGAACCAAGTGAATTGGTTCTCAACTATACACAAGTCAAATAAGTTACGATCTTACAAAGCTCTACGAAAGCCATTGATCAGCCAATTTGGATGTGGAAGTCTGCCAAATTTCTCAACTTTGCATAAGATGTCGTTAAAATAACCTATTACGGCAAGTGAGCAGAATCAGCCAAGGTGCGTAGAAGGTTCCAGCTTTCCCTCCGCTTCCATCTATCTGGAATCCTGTAGAATCCGATAGCCTCCATATGGGTTGGTTAATGATAGTCACCTCTATATCAATGTGATTTCTGGAATAACTCAGTATAGAAGACATGGATTTTGATCTCCACAAGAGTACAAGCCCGCCACTGTGACCTGCGTTCTCAACCATCAACAAACCTTCGCGCCTCCAGTTGGATACGAACTTGCTCCATGCGTGCTTGCCAATAACGGCTTGATCAAAAAAATAAAATCAGGCCTATTCTAGCTAACAAGGTCCAGTAGGACCTGGACTACTCGTGTGTTGCCAAGCCCACGGCAGTTCTAGCTTAATATGCTAATTGTTTTCAGTGGACTACTCGTCCTTTTTTTCCTCATGGGCTTCTTGTATATTGGATTGTTAGTCGAGTCTGATACATCCATAACCTCTTCCACATTGGCCTGTCTTCGCTTAGGATCAGAAATAATAATTTTTGTTGGCCCAACTGGATCCAACCCATCAACTTGATTATGTAAATCATTGCTATAATTAGCCTCGTGAGAATTGACAATCAGCTGAGAAAAATTAGATGGGATATCGTATCCAAATTCCTTCTCCTTTTCTTTCATAGAGGAGCTTGACTTTGTGAAAGGATCTATGATTGCATTATCACCAGCCTTACCTTCTTTAGCTCCTTGATTGTTGTTCGGTGTTTCTTCCTGACGGGTAGGCTCTCGGAGCCAAGCCCTATAAGCTTTTTCAACTATTGCTTCATGATGATCAAATAGCCTTTCACAAGAACGTTCTGAATGTCCTATCAACCCGGAAACAAAATAGAAGGTTGGAAAGCTTTCGTATTTGAAATTGATCTACACCCAGTCTCCTTCCGTTTTCTTTATTTCATTTTCCGTTTGAGCGGTAGTCAGATATCGAGCAGAACCCCAATCCTCATATATATGTTTTCCACCCTCCTTTGAAGTTATTAGGATCAGAAGTAATAAAGATGCCTATGTGATTTCCAATATGCACTGCTACCTGTACTGACATAAAAACAACCAGGACATTATATACTTGAATCCAAAAACCAGCATGTTGTAATTCAACCTTCGATGGATTCTCATTCTCTTCTAATCTTTTCAACAACAACAGGTGTTGATCAAAAGTCCAAGGGCCATTGTCAAAGACCCTACTGGCTACTTATATCAATATAATGAAAAAATTGGAACACAAACAACAAGGTCGTGATCTCCTTAATACAAACTCCTTTTAACGGGTCTCTACAATGCCGCTAGTGTGTTCTTCTTGGCTGTGACATTGATAGCCCTATCTGTATGGAACCGCCCCACCAAACAGAGTCAGAAATCCTCTTTCACAGTACCCACTTCTTCACCATCAAGTTCTAGGCTTTTCTCTTCATCTTCAAGCGTGAGATTAGCTCACACATCTCACGCTTATGGGGATTCAGGCCGGCGCTTAGGGCCCCATCTGGAAAAGCAAAGAGGTAAAAAATTGGGTTTTTTTCCGAACATATATTTAAATAATAGAATAAAAATAATTTATATCCATAAAAAAATTAAATTGTTAGTTATTCTTGTGGTAAAGTTGTAAAGTTATAAAATTTAAATTTTACCTCATCTAAAGATCAAATGTTCAAATCTTCCTGCCAACACATTAGATTTTATTTGTTTTTTCAAACTACCAATCTAAACTTTTAGAGATCTTATTTAATAATAATAGATAGTAATTCCATTGGATTTTCAAAATTTATTAATTTTCAAATAATGAATGTTAATTTTGCATAACAATTTTATATTTTATATGAAAAGGGGCTCGTTAGTACTTTAGTTATCAAATCTTCGAATACATTCTTTTTAAATGATAAAATGTTTTAGAAAATTAAACATATATGACTTACTGAAATAAAATTCTTTTGAATTTTTAAAAAAAATTTATATATCTTTTCAAAATTTTAAGCATAAAAAGTACCTCATCCGTCCCACTATGATAGGCAAGTTCCCTTTTTCACTAGAATTAAGAAAACTCTAATACTTTTAGAAATGTAAATTTAAGAACACTTTACTAATATAATTTTTAATTTACTACTTATTTCACTTTAAAATTTTTATTTTGTTAATAACCATGCACATTAAATTGGGGTATAAGAGTGAACTATCATTTCAATTACCTATCAATAAAGAAACAGGCGAAAAATGAATACAGGCATATCTTAGTGGGACTGAGGGAGCAATATTTCAAAGTTTAAATTGTTAAAATCATAGTAAATAGTTTAGAATTATCAAGAAGACCCCGTTTAAAATTTTATTTAGGGCCCCTATCATCTTAGGGCTGGCACTAGGGGATTCCAAACCCCACTAACAATGCATAGGTGACGGCCTAGAAACCATACTGAAGTAAAATTGGTCTTTTAAAAAAAAATGAAGATCATACAATTAGTACAATACAATGTACTACCATTCGAAATATTTGGACACGCCTCTTTTTTTTTGAAAAATAGGAATCAATTTTCATTAATCAAATGATCGTTCAGTATATCATGATGTAACAAAGAATAAAGCCAAACCATAGGAGTAAAAGTGGACATGCCTCATTTATTTGCAATTATAAAGAATATGTGGAATTAATCGAACATTTATGATTATACGTAATTGAAAATAAATGAATTGAAAGTTAAAGATTCATGGGTTACGCTATATAGACAAAACAACTTACAAAAAATCTAACAAAATTGACACATGGCACGATCTTTTTTTCAACACATCACATCACTTTTAAATCACTACTAATCACACAAGCCACATGTCAACTTTGTCAAACTTTTTGTCACTAACTTTGTCCAATTAGAATTATTCTTGTTGCTTTGAATTCATTCTAACATCCCAAAACGAGGCTTCCTCATTAATGCATGCCTTCTTAATGAATATTTGACAGACTAGTAACTACAAAAGCTTCCCAACTTTACTAAACTCCCATTTTCATGCCCTACTTTTTTTTTGGCGCACTCTATCAATGTCCCACCCTCATGTATTATTATTATTACTAGATTTTTCACCCTGTACATTGCACGGGTATAACAATAGAAATAAAAAAATTAGGGCAGAAAAGAAAGATGATGTCCCAATCATTTTCACAGTAAAATACTAAAGTTGAATTTATTTATTTATTTTTGTTATTGGAGGAAGAAAGTTTTATTCTTATTATATTTCTAGCTATTTATAATTAAAAATAAATATTAGAATAACTACACTGAAAAAATAATATAGAATTAGCCGTCAATTTTCTGTTAAATTTTCGACAAAATATAGTAAAGTATGATTGATTAATTTCCACATAACAACAATTTTCTATTAAATTTCTAGAAAATATAATATAGGTATGATTAATTAATTTTCAAAGGAAATTAATTACATAAAGATAAGAAAAGAGAAATATTAGAATATTTGAATTTTCATAGGAAGATTGAAGCTATAATCGGATGAGGATTCGAGGCAAAGGCACAAAGAGGAGAAATTAGGGAAATTTGAATAGAACACAAACATGATTACAGAAATTAGAAGACGTACTAGATCAGTATATATAAATTATGAAAAGGAAAAGATAAGAAAGATGTGGTAAAGAAGATAATTCAGGAAAAAAATAAGAAATATAATTTCACAAATGATGTTATTAGTGACATCATCAGAATTCTTATGAAGCCAGACTATTGGCAGGAAAAAACATGCCAGACAAACTTCTCTTATTGTTGATATATTATTATTATTATTTCTTCTCCTAACTATTAGCAGAAGATATTTTTAAATTTAAAAAAATAAAAATAAAAACCAATCAAACAATTTCATCTATACGTTGCACCCAAACAAAGGTTAATTACACCTAACGTCCCCAATCTTTTAAGTAATTATCAATCACGTCCCTAATATTTAATTTTCCTTCTGGGCGTTGTCATCCTTTTAGAATCATTACACCTAACGTCACTGGGATGAAAATCGTCAATTTCTTCTGTTAAGTTGGGGGTATTATGGTAAAATACAAAAAACTAAATATTTTAATGTTTTAAAAAAAAAAAAAGTGGGGGGGAGAATCCCCCCAAAGTAAATTTCATTAGTACTTCACATTTTTTTACCTTGTCGCCTTATTATTGCATTTTTAATTTTAAAATAGAAATAAAAAATTTACAAGGAATTTGAATGGCTCTTTTAAATTACTATTTAGGGTGATTTTTTAAGCGACCGTTTGCACTGATCAATCCTTTTCCGAATTGTTTTATTTTAAAAATAAAGATAAAGTCTATTACGTTTCTTTTTTTTTGAGCCGTTAGTCTCTCAGCCTGAATATTTAAAGGCTTCTAACTTTCGTTGAAAATAGACGTTCTCATTTGAATTTCATCGACTTGATTAACTATTCCACAGGAAAAAATTATCTAATTAACTTGGTCCCCTACAATGCCTTTTTCTTTTTTATTACTAAAACATTTTAATTATTAATTTTTTAAAATCATTTCTTAGTTAATAATTAATTTGGTCCCCTACAACATGAACTAATTCTATAATCTATTCTCAATACCTTGTAATTAATTTCTAATGAATGCAACAGAAATCAATTATTTTTTGCATTAAAAAAAAAGACCCCAAAGATAACGAGCTCACAAAAAACATAAAAACGATGTTTAAGAAATTAAAAGCTCGACCAAGTTAGCAAACCATAAAATACACAAGAATAAAGACAAAAAAATTTCATCATAACCGGAACCTTTATAACTAATTAAGAAGGTATTCTTTTCTAGTTATCAAGGGAAGCAGTCAAAATAACTGACACTAGTTTTGGACACAAAATTCTAGCTTTGGACGTTTATTAGCCCGTTGATCGACTAGAGATATTATTACTGGATTCGCTTGCTTCACGTCCTCGAGCACATGCTCAAAGGGTTTCCCATGTCTCCCAAATTCAACCCCTCTTGAGGGCAACTTCACAGCGTTGTGAAACAATGGGCTCAGGGTCCAAAGCAAATTTCTCGAGCAAAGAGATAATAGCAGGGTCATCCGTAATAGAATCGAGGCGTTGAACAGCTTGTTGTCTAACCATCGATCGGACACTCGTATTCTAAAGAATTTCACATTGAGCATCTATAGCTCTTTTGCTTCCTATTCTGGACAAGGCGTAAGCAACCCAATGCCGTAGAAGAGTGCTCCTTGTACCTAGGGCTTCAATAATAGTTGAGATTACCTCCCCATATTTATTTGGAGGTTCAACAAGTGCGAAAAGTACAGCGTGGTGCTGGTACAAGCACATGCTTTCATCCAGTAGAATTTTCCTTAGTATTGGGATAGAATCACAATAGGCCGGTATTGCAGGTACAAGGGCCTCTGTGCGTCCACCTCCTCAATTCGCCTCAAAGCCAAATAATATTTTTCTCGAACTTCTCGTACTGGATCAGAGAAATAACCAGCCTGCAGAGCTTCAATACAGGAACCGATTGCACCAAGAGCTTCTGCAGCCTTATGACGAACAATGGGATGCAAGGAGTAATCACTCAGAACCTCATTGAAGATAGGAATAAACTCATCATTTTTCTTACAACCCAAGGCATATGCAGCATTACAAGCCAGCAGGCTTGAAGAATCCCACATCGCTGTTATGAGGGCCTTACGCGGCGCAGCACCAGCAAGTTTGCTAAGAGAAAGTGCCCCAAAACGCTCCCAAATTGGTTCTTTTTTCTTTTATCCAACAACAAATCACAAAGGAACTTCTCTTTCTCCGCAGATGTTTGGATGAAACATTTAGTCCTGGAAAAAGATGCCTCAGGCAGCATCTCAAAGGGCTCCAGCGATCTGCCAGCATCAATCCTCGCAAGAGCAACTTCACAGCTTTGTGAGATAATTGGGTCATGATCGTTAATAAATTCCTCAAGCAGATGGATATAATTATCATCTTCAACATGACCAAAAAATTCAGCTGCCACAAGTCTAACTACTGGAGTTCAGACCTTGAAATACCGACAGCACATCTGTAGCTCTTTTGTCATTTAAGAAAGTCAAGACTAAGGCAACCCCATGCCGCAGAATAACGCTTTGCGAATTGAGTGATTTACAGCTGAGATTGCTTCCTCAGTATCTAGTTCACGAAGTGCAACATGGCGCTCATGAATGTTATTGTCTTCCTTCAGTAAAATTTCCCTCAGTTTTGGAATCGAACAAACAGAGGCAGGTGGAACAATGGAGGTATAGGTATCAGCTTCGACTTCAAAAAGCTTGTACTGTCGAGTCAAAGCCTATTCACATGTTTCTTTAACTTCTCGGGCAGGATCTGAGGTCAAACTACACTTCAGAATTGGAATAACCTCTTTCTCTGAAAAAGCGCCAAGAGATTCTGCAGCCTTGTGGCGAACAATAGGATGCAAGGAATGATCATTTAAGGCAGCTTCTAAGCAGGGATAGATTCAACTTCTTGCATCCGACCCAATTCATAAGCAGCATTATATGCCAACAGGATTGAAGGATCCTTCATAGCTGCGATGAAGGTCTCGCGGGGGACTGAGACACTGACGCGGAGAAGAGACAGAGCTCTAAATCGCTCCCCAAGCGGAAGGTCTCGATCCAATAAAGCATCGCACATCAAAATAAAAAAATATTAAAAGTATTAACTAAATTTGATTTTGGAAGTAAGAAAATAATACCAAAATAAAATATCAAGAAGGCGATAAATGATAGCTCATCCCTTGCCGACTTTCAAAAGTTCCGGTTGGAGTGGGATCAAGGATGGTCACTGTCCCCCATTTTTTTCTTCTTCTTCTTTTTTAATTAATCCTTAAAGGTGTATAATAATAATAATAATAATAATAATAATAATAATAATAATAATAATAATATTGATACCCATTGGTTTAACTGGTTTTCCATTAAGTAGGAGCTATTATTTTTCCATAATTGATAACTGATTTGCAAAGTAGTGTTAGTCTGTTATAAAATCTCTCAAAAGTTTTGTTACAAAACTTTCCATATAATGTGACATGTATGGATACACGCTACATAAATTTGAAATGCACGTGACAAGCATCGATGAGCTTTTGTTACAAAAAATTCGAAAGATTAATGTTGAACATTTTCATTTTTTTGCATTAAGACAAGCTTATATATAAAGAGATAGATGAGAATTTAAATAAATCACTTTTCTCTCAATAAGAGAGAGTAAATTTAACATGGATTCGCACGTGAGAGGTATAAAGAACAAACTTATTTAAAATTAATAATTATCGAAAATATGTTTCTGAATATTTTGCGCCGCTGTCCATTGATCAAGCTGAATTCTAGCAAAGTTGACCACCTTACTCACCATATAGGATTTTATCGTTCCAAACCACCGTATTGCGGTCATTCCATATAGCCCAGCATATCATAGCTGCCATCTCTCTGTCATTGCTGCCAATGGTATCTGGCCAGATCCTCTAAGATAATCAACCAGTGATGCTCTCCAAACCTTCTTTGCAAAATGTGCATGATAGATTCGGCCTCTTCTGAACAAACTGGGCAACAAGCATCAATAATAACTTGCTTAGCTCAAAGTAAATCAGCCGTAGGAGGAATATTAGAAACTGCTCGCCAAAGCATATTACGGACTTTATGATAACTCAAAGGAGCTTGTAATATGAGATCCTTGTCCTTCTCATTAAAAAGGATCTTGAATTATATCCACATCCCATTCCATTGAGTTTTCTTTCATAATTAGCTGAGTTACTGTAGTGTTTCCACCATCTTCAATAGGGACAGAAGTGATGTAACTATTGTGATTGTCTATAAGCCAAGGGTCTGACCACACTCGAACATTATGCCCAGAACAAATTCTATAACTGCTGCCATTTCTTAAAAGTGATTGTGAAGCCAATACACTTCTCCATATGAAGCTGGGATTGTACCCTATCTTTGCTTGAAGAAAAGAAGAGGTAAGTAACGAGCTTTGTACACTTTTGTAACCAAGGAATTTGGTTCAGTCGAAAATTTCCACTCGATTTTGCCTAGAAACGCCAAATTCATACTTTGAAGAAGCTTAAAACCCAACCCTCCTAGGCTTTTAGGATGGCAAAGCCTCTCCCACCTCATCCAATGGATCCCTTTGGAAAGCCCTCTACTCTTTCCCCACATAAAAGCATTCATCATTCGTTCAATATCTGTGCAAAGATCGCAGTTTAGAGACACTCATCGCATAATAAGGTATAGCTTGTTCAACTGTCTTGAGAATAACTTTTCCAGCCTTAGAGATAATCCACTACTAAAAATCTGTCTTCAGCGACGGAAAAATCCATCGCTAAAAAGGCCCAAATTCTGTCGCTAAAGGTCAACAGTGATGACAAAACGGCCGTCGGAAATGTCATCGCTGATGTGTTCCGACGGAATTTTAGGGTCCGTCGAAAAGTTTTCCGACGGGATATAGCCGTCGGAAATTTCTGACAGAAGAAAATTTCCGTCGAAAATGTTTCCGACGGACACGAGAAAACTAAATTATTTAAATTTTTTAATCGACCCGACCCTTAACCGGCGTCCCATGCTTGACCCGACCCAGTAGCCCCCGAACCTCTCAGCGCTGACCTGCGACCCGTTGAACCACCCGACAGGCGAATTAATTCTTTGTGTGAAATGCTTGGGTTTGGGCTTGAACTCGTGACCTGGGGGGTTGGGGAGTCAATTCCCAATCGGCAGGCCACCTCTTGCGCTTGTGAATTGTTTGCCCCAAAATATATATAAAGAATATCCGGTAATTTTGGCAATTTAAAAATAATGAAATTTTCTTCTTTAAACATAGGACTTTTTTATTTAATTTAACTTTTTATTATACTTAAATATATAATGTACTCTAAATTTTATTTATCTCTCCTCTAAAAAAAATTTATTTATCTGCGTCAAAATTAATGTAATGTTATTTTACACTAGTTTTCTACATTATAGTATTTCATTGTCTATTACATTTTTCGTGCTCTTCCGATCTGTGATTTATGTGATTTTTTTAAATACCAATAAATAATAAAAAATTTATTTACAACTATTATTTTAAACCTTAACCACCAAATAACCGAATAAAATCTTTATCAATTACTAAGGTATTTGTTTTATATTATACTTTCCTGGATAAACCACATATTACCATTAAAAAAATTTATTTCATATTATATTTTTTTTACAAATGGATTGTTGAACATTATTTGAGTGCATGTAACCGCCCTATATAAAGACCATAAATACAACTGTTATTATGCATTTTTAATTAAAGAGTCAAAATATAAATTATTTTCTATTCTATATCTAAGAGTTATTGATTGTTAGTAACACTTTTAATTGTTTATAATATTTTTAATTTTTTATATTCGTTATTTGAAACATTCAAGCTAATAGACGGTTAAGAACAAAAATATGATAAAAAAACTTAAGAGTGTGAATACAATAAATAGAAAAAACTAACGATCGATGTATAATGCAGTTAGAAATATGGTATGATTATAAAAAATAGTGGTGTCAATATTACCATCCAAAAAAATAACTTCAAAATATATCTAGTAATTAATATAACTTTTATTATATATTTAAATATAACTTTTATTTGTTTGTGTCAATTAATGTAATTTTTTCTACACTAGTTTTCTATACTGTAATATTCATTGTTTTAATTAAAACTAAGAAATTTATTTTACATATTACATTTTCTTTATAAATGATTTTGTCAAACATGCATATTATTGGCTAAAATGGGCATATGGGATAGTAGAGGGATAATTAAAGCATAAATTTGGTCATAAAATCTGTCGGAAATTTCCGACGGCAGGTTGATACCGTCGAAAATTTCCGACGGTATAAGGTTGTCGTCGAAAATTTCTGACGGCCTGATGATACTGTCGGAAATTTCCGACGGTGGTATTTGCCGTAGGAAATTTCCGACGCACCATCGGAAATTTTCGACGGTGTACTTTTGACGTCGGAACTTTTCGACGGCAATTTACTAGTGTCGGAAATTTCCGACGGATAGTTTTTTTTGTTGAAAAATTTCTAACGGATTTCTGCCCGTCTCAAAGTTCCGACGGTTCCGTCGGAAGTTTGCAACGGATATGCATCCGTTGCAAAATTTCCGTTGCTTCCTTAAGAGCTACACAACCTTAAGACCTACACAACCATCTCTTCCTTGTGTTTTTCTTTTAAGATGATGCAAGGCCTCAAAAACAAGCATAATATTATAGGTTATCAATCTCCCAGGAATGAAGGCACATTGGGAATCAGAAATAATACTGGGCAAAATTATCTTCAAGCGATTAGCTAACATTTTGGCCATGATCTTATAACACAGTACATAGAGATATAGGCCTCAAGTCATTCATGTTTCTAGATGATGCTTCTTAGGAATTAAAACAATAGAAGTATGGTTCAATCCTTCGGGGAAACTACAGCTGTTTAGAGACTGCAAACAAAAATTCACCATGTTGCTCCCTAGCTATAATTGTTCTGATAGAAAGAAGAATGCATACCGTCAAGCCTAGGAGACTTGTCAGAATGCATGTCAAAAAGAGCTTGTTTTAATTCTTTGGCCGTGAAGGCAGCAAGCAATTGCTCATTATGCTCATCTGTAATGTAAGCATCTATATGATCAACAATGAAGCTAGGAGTCTCAATTACCTTGTCATATTGTCATATAACCTAGTTGTCCTTGTCATCCAGTTACCTTGCTGATCTTTTAATCTGTCAATGGAATTGTTTCTCTTTCCACTAGAAGCTGCCGCGTGAAAGTATCTTATATTGAAATCTCCTTCGTTGAGCCAGAATTGTTTAGCCTTTTGCTTCCAAAAAATTTCCTATTTGCCCAGTGCCTCAAAGTAGTTACTACGAGCATGTTCGAACATCTCAATGGATAGATGATCTTTTCTGCAATTCAGACCTTTCATCATCATCCTATGATACTCGATCTCTGCTTTCAACTTTCCCGCAATCTGTGGCTCTAGTTTAATAAGACTCTGCCACACACCTCAATTCTATGCTGTATAGGCTGATCGCTATGATTCTCCTCACTGTTTTAATAATTCTCTTGCAATTTGGCTTACGAAGCCAATAATTGTCAAATCTAAATTTCTTGGTGCGTGTACGGGGAATATAGGCTTGCGGTTGAGAAAAATAGGAGAGTGATAAGATGAATATATTCCGAAATTAATGGCTCGGGCTTCATGGAATATATCTTTCCACTGAGAATTAACCACAACCCTGTCTAATTTCTGCTCAATAACGTTCTCAGTCCCTCTTTCTTTGAACCAAGTGAATTGGTTCTCAACTATATCCAAGTCAAATAAGTTACAAGCTTCTAGAGCTTTACGAAAACCATTGATCAACCAATTTGGATGTGGAAGTCTGCCAAATTTCTCAACTTGACATAAGATGTCGTTAAAATAACCTATTACACACCACGGCAAGTGAGCAGAATTAGCCAAGGTACGTAGAATGTTCGAGCTTTCCCTCTGTTTCCTTCTTCTGGAATCCTGTAGAATCCGATAAGCCTCCATATGGGTTGGTTAATAGTAGTCACCTCTATGGAATGACTCAGTAGAGAGAAACGTGGATTTTGATCTCCACAAGAGTACAAGCTCGCCACTGTGACCTGCGTTCTCAACCATCAACA
>CAVNYN010227074.1:0-31127 GCA_963692815.1 Nyctanthes arbor-tristis
GCACTAGGACATCCATGCGAGATTTGTGCGCCATGTTGGAAAGCGGTATCGATACATCCGTATCCGTCGAGCTTAAAGCATCATCATTGGCATGGGCCAAGCTTGCACTTGATTCTTAGCTGATTAACAGTAATATACAGTAGGAATACCTTTTGCCTGCTCATTTTCTTTTTATAAATTCTGTGTTATATCTCCTATTGGTAAATGGAGTTCTTGTAAATTTTGCATCTTATAAGAAACACAGTTTGGAATTGGCAAATCTCAATTCTTTGTACAATCTCTAGGCTAACTACATTTGGGATTGTCAAATAGTGAAGTGAATGAAGATCTTGGTTCATTAATGTTAACCTTACCTATTGTTCACTTTGGGCTTTTTTATGACTTTTCAGTAATGGTTCTTTTTATTTGTCAAGATTTATGTCAAGATATTAAGGCCATGTTTGCAAACTGTTTCGATTTTAAATAATCATATCCACATATATTGTATGAGACTTGAATATATTGCACAGGTCTTTCTCATACATATTACCAAAAGGCGACTTCAAAATCCACTATAACAGAACATCATGAACCAATTCCGAAGTTATATACTACGTAGCAAAACATCAGCAACATAAGAATCAACACCAATCTCTCTGTCCTGGACTTCTTTCAGAACTTCATATTGCTTTGGGTGTGAATAGTTGGTGAGGTAACAGAGGTGCAAAACCAGGGGGTGGACATAGTTGATGAGGTAACAGAGGTGCAAAACCAGGGGGTGGACATAGTTGATGAGGTAACAGAGGCTTCACGCAAAACGCCAAATCAGTTGGTTCTTGATGCTTTGGTTGAGTCTTGAATAGGTCGACTGTAGAGGCCCATGCACCACCAGTAATGAAAGGATTAATCGGGTTTTCGAAATCTGAAGGCAGAGATTTCAAATTCTTGACAATAAATGGATGATCCAACGTGTGCTCTTCCGATCTCATCTCTGTCTGTGATCCTTTGCAAAGCATTTGTTCAAGAAATCTTTTGCGTCGTTTGAAACATGTTCGGGTATTGGATCACCAAATGCAATTTTCCAATACAGCTCTTGAGTAGTCCGGGCGGTGGACCAAATGCGTTTCCTGGTGATCATCTCCAGGACGATGCAACCAAAAGACCATATATCGGTTGCAGGCTTGTGCAATCCCTTGAATATCGACTCTGGGGACGAATAGACCAACGTGCCTCGATGACCATCAACTGATTTGCCATCAGTGCTTTTACTCTCTTCATGATCAAACTTCAAGGCTAGCCCAAAATCTGAAATCTTGAGGTTGTGTAGGGAACTCCCATCTTTACTAGGAAAGACAAGAACGTTTGCAGGTTTCATGTCACAGTGAACGAACCCTTGTTTATGTACGTGACATAGACCATTTAGCAGCATGTAAGAATAATATGCAACCATAGATTCCGGCAATGGACCTTGATGATTCTTGATTAAACTGTGGAGCGTTCCACCGGCAGCATATTCCAGAAGAAGATTATAAACCTCTCTACCATTTTCAATACTTCTATCTTCTCCAAAGCACTGGACGATCTCTTTGCAACCTCTCATTTGGAAAAGAATGGTTCCCTCCTCCTCCAGCCAAATCGATTTCGGAGAAGTGGAAGACTTCACAGCGACGGTGGAAACGGAAAGGGAAGAATCATCGCTGGCCGCCAGATACACAGTTCCATACGAACCTTTACCAAGAATGCAAGATTTTCTCCAACCCATTTTTTTCCTAATAATTTCGGGTTTTCATTGACAGAGAAGTTGAAAGAGAATTTCTAAGGAAATATGGGTTTTATGGAAGGAAGAAGTTGAAGGAATTAACGTTTGAGTTTGCAATGAATTTTCACCCTACGGGGTCCCTGTTTTGTACTAAAAAGAACAATAATACTTTTCATTGTAGAACTAGGATAGGAAGTGGATAATCTATATTTATATCTATATCGATACTAGATCTAAAGGAGAATAAAGAGGAGAAATATTTTTAGACAATAATGCCCTTATAAATCTTATAAAATTTCAAATTTGCCATTGATTAATGAGTAGTATAATTATTTCTAATTTAATTGATTGACATTAATGTATGTTTGATTGTTATAATTTTCTATGAAAAATGTTAGGCTGCGTTCTTTTTGTGATTTAGTTTTCTATTTTTCAATTTTGAATTCATTTTCAATATTCTATTTTGAGTGCTTGTTTTTAGATTTCTGGAAATGCATTTACTTTGTCATTTTGCAAAACTATTTTAAAAAACTCAAAATTGGAAAACGTGTTCTTTTTGACATTTTGAAAATTTATTTGCTTGTTAAGTAAATTAACTTATTTTTTTCTTTCTTAAAAAAATTATTTTGTTCTAATGTATCATTATCAAGATTAAACTATGAAAGTTTGCGATAGTTAGTTATAAAGAAAAACGAAATACAAAATAAATAAATAAATAATAATAATAATAAATAAACTAACTTATGAAGCATAAGACACACGAATAAAATTAAAGGAGAGAGAAATTAGAGGAAGAGGGGATGAATGATTGTAAAATTAGAGGAGAGAGAAATTGAAATTCTCGAAACAAAGTGTTTGCCTTATTTTTAATTAAGTAATGATTTTACTTAAAAACTCTTAAAACGACTTTTTATCATTTTCTGTTTTTTTTGTTAAAAAATTTCTTGTTTTTCAAAATTCCTTTTTGAAAATATGAAAGTAAACGTGTTTTTAATGTTTTAAAAAACTGAAAACTAAAAGCAGTCTCAAAACAGTAAAAAGAACAGGCCTTTAGTTTTCCACTTAAATTTCCATTTTTGTACTGTTTGATTAGCTTTTTTTATGTGGAAAATATTTTCCAACATTTGGACACGTGACCATATTTTCTAAGAAAATCAGGAAAATATTTTCCTTAAGGGGACCTAAGTAATTCGTTTTCCAGCAAGTTGAAATTCCATATTTCTTAAAATATTAGATTATTTTTTAATTTATAAAATATAAAAAAATTGAAAAACACGCACGTGAATTGAGAATTTCTCATTTTCTTTTTCTTTTTTCTTTTTTTGAGATTTTATATAACATGTGATTTCTTGTCAATATTAACGAATATAAAATCTTATAATCATTTTAAATTTTTTAATTATCTATACTATTTTTAAAAGAGAATAAAGAGGATAAACATTTTTGGACAATAATACCCTTATAAATCTTAAAAAATTTCAAATTTGCCATTGATTAATGATTAGTACAATTCCTGGCAGCACTGATCCATGTGTAGGAGAATGCCTTGCCATTCTTGAAGGGATGAAGTTTCCACTTGAGCTTGGGGTTCAGAACTGTATTATTGAATTAGATTCCTCTAATGCAATTTGTGCTATCTATCAGCCTTGTTTTCAAGCAAACGAAGGGGCGATTTTGGTTGCCATTCACGAGCTTCGACAGCGGTATCCTTTCTTAGGTTTTCAAGCGATTAGAAGAGAGGCAAATGAAGCAGCACACATGTTAGCAAAATTTTGTTTTAAATGTTCCATTTCTTGTTTGTGGCTTGATAAACCTCTGGACTTCATTGTAAATATTCTGGAATCGGATGTTATGGAATGAATGAACCCATTTTCTCGTCCCAAAAAAAAAAAGTACAATTACTTCTAATTTCATTGATCGATAATATTTCTCAATTGTCCCCATTGAACTTACAATACTTAATAGTATTAATCAACCATAATTTCAATTGTGCTAATTCCTAAACCTTCCCGAGTCCCCTTCCGTGTAATTTTTAACAAGTTCATGTGTTTTATTTTATTTTATTTTATTTTTAGTGTGGTATGAATTTCTTACTCGCATTTGGTATTTTAAAAGGTGTAAAGTCGTAATCCGACAAATACATAGGAGCGTGCAAGGCCTAGAGCACATACTTGAAGCCAAGATTCATCTTTTAAAACACATAGTTCAATTCCTCGAGTATAGGCATACCTCTTCAAACACATGATGCTATAGATTATTCTATTGCCATACAATTTAAACTGAATAAATACAGACGTAATCGAGACAAAAGTGTGACTATATTGATTTAAATTTATTTCTAAATTGAATTATTTCCAAACTATTAGAACACAATTAGTGTTGGAGAATTTGGATTTTCCCCCCAAAATCCCAAATAATGTGCTAAAAGAAAAGGGTCAAAACCCATTTTGAGGGGGAATAAACCTAAATGAATTTGGCCCATCATTTAAGTTTATTCCCTCTCTCACACTTCTCTTCTAATTTAATAAAATACTGCCACGTGTCCAATTCATATTCCACCCCTCTGCTTTTTTCCCCGACATATTATTTGAAAATTGGTTTTTCTCCCTGAATTTTTTCCCTTGACTTTTTCCCCTAATATTAATCTTGCTCTTAGTACCTACAAGTGGACGATATAGCGATGTAGGATTTGACAAATAATCAATAAAAATATATGATTGACTATATTAAAGCTACAACTTAGAAAGTTTGAAGAAAAAAATTAAGCACTTATCCACAAAAAATTTACTAAAAACACTTTAATACAGCTAAGACAATAAATTATATTGTTGGAGGAAAAAAATAGTAAGACGCCTATATATTGTAGTATATTTTTTGAGCAACTCTATGAAGACATGGAAATATGACATAAAAACTTACGTTCTTACTTGGCACAAATTTATTAGATAATTATCTTATGTACAACTTTTCAACACCCAATGAAATTTTACCACATAAATAATGTCAGTTTTATGTCTTATTTTCATGTTTTCCTAGAATTTTTTATTTTTTTATTACTTTAAAGGTTCGCTTTGTTAATACAAGACTCAAACTAAAGATACAATTACTTGGAAAAGAAAACTCTCCCATAATAATGTTATGTATTCACATGCATTGCATATAAAAGGGGAATGTGTATAAAACATTCACATTCCCATTTTGCCCCTAACTTTTTTTTTTTTTTTTTGTATTAATATCTATTTTGCCCATTATATTTAATTTCTCAATAAAATGTTTTAACCTTAATAATAACAAACATTCACTTCATTATTAATATATCTATTGTTATGTATTGATTATTAGTAATAAATATGATTTCCAACCTCTTATTTTAATAATATAATGATACAACTATAATAATAATAATAATAATAATAATAATAATAATAATAATAATAACAACAACTATAAGAATAATAATAAGCGGAATGCAGTACTTCAAAAATAATAAGGGGAAGGCATGTGCGTAAAACATTAACATTTCGGTTTTTGCCCCTAACTTCTTTTGTTAATGTCTATATTACCCATTATATTTAATGTCTCAATAAAATATTTCACCCTTATTTATAGCAAAGATTCACTTCATTATTAATATATCCATTGTTATGTATTAATTATTAGTAATAAATATAATTTCGCTAATTGGCGGTAAACATCCCTATCTTTAATCGATTTTGTGCAAAACATCCCTACCTATCAACTTTTGGCATTTGCTACCCTTAAAATAACCTTTCTTTGTGGAGAACATCCCTGTCGTTAGATTAGCGTCCAAAAAGAATTGTGCTAGAAGATCCAAAAAGTAATAGTCAGGGATAGTTTTGTCTCATAACTTTTTCCCGCCAAAAAGAATTGTTGCCCAATTGAAGAAAATTCATTATGCTTCTACTAGAAGATGTTGGGTAACTGAAATATGAGGCTCAAGTCATATGGTGCGGAGAAATTTCATAGTTTAACGTAAAAGAATTACAACCTCTTCTTTGGCATTATCCAGTAAACCCCGTTGCAGAATCTCAGGTCATATGGTGGAGAAATCCCCCCAGTGCCTCCATGTGCAAGTTTTGGAATCAAATACTTCAATATGACATGAATATATATGCTGAATATTGGTCATATATAATTTTCATATTTCTTGCATTTTTTACTTAGTCATCAGGTAAAATATATCAAATATGTTGGATAACTAATTGAGAAGAAAATGTAGTCTATTCCATTTTCTCACACAGAATTAAGACATGCATTTCAACTAACTTTTTTGCATCAATTCTCCTCACCTATATATCCTAGACAAGTTCATATATAAAATGTAGTGCAAACAAAGAAAAACAAGATAGCACATCGATAATCATCAATCAACAAGATTAACAACATCGAGGATATAGTAATTGCCATAACTACCAAGTTTCAAATGATATTTCCAGAATCAAATTTGTAACAACAGCAATATAATTAGTCTTAATTCTTGTAGCTAATAAGCACATCATATCCTTGAAATAAAACCACCCAAAATAGAAAATTCTTACAAACACAAGCTCACCTATATCATACTCTTTCATCCACCAGTTAAACACCCAAAACCTAAAAACAACAGACATTTTCCTTTGTTACTACCAAAAAACAAAACTAGAAGGCAATATGACTTGTTGCCACAGATTAAATTGATTACGGTGTATTAGAAGCTGCTGGTGGTGTCCTTTTGCATGACCTTTCATTATATCCTTCTTCACCGCATTTCCTACATGTCATAATTAAACCAGCACTTTTTTTAGTGCCACTAGATGCGGTTTGCGCACTCGATGATGTGTTTTTTTCCCTAGCTGATCCTATTTCACCTATTGGGAAAAAATGTGTGAACGAATCCCATATTGGTTAAATATGATAAAAGTGATGTGTTTATAAAGAATTGAGCTACTCTACCTGATAGGTTAACCTTTTGGGATGGAACCTTAGTAACTAACAGTGGTATCTGAGTCAGACTCAGATTTAATCATGTGGGTGGGTGTGTGTACAAGACCCAGATAGTGGTGAACGGAGGAAGTGGGCCCTAAAGTTGAATCGTGATAGTCAAAAAAATCCATTTGTGGTTCTCAAGACAGTTGTGTCTATGTAAGGCAGTGACAGACGCAATGGATTGTGTCTTGGAAAAAAGCAGTTGTGTCTATGTAAGACGGTGATGCCCGTAGTGGATGGTTTGAGCCTTAAAAGAGCAAAGAAAAAGATGGACAGACTATTAATTGAAGGGGCGTCAAGATCATATGGTTCTTCATTCGAATGGGGGATTGTTGGGAAAAAATGTGCGAACGAATTCCACATCAGTTAAACATGGGAAAAGTGATGGGTTTATAAGGAATTGGGCTACTCCACCTGACAGGTTAACCTTTTGAGATGGAACCTGAGTTCCTTATAGAACCTTAGTTCTTAACATCACCAGGTTCTTTTCTACGCGATTTCTTATGCCCACTGGCTCTTTTGATATAGAATAGTGGCTTAAGAGGATTTAACCCCGGATTAGGCCATGCATCTGGTCCTCGTACAGGCAGAATTGACAGTATATATGTCCGAATGTATGCTTCCTTCTTGTAGATCTCATCAACGAAATCTATGAGGTTAAACCCACGGGATATAACAGATGCAATTACATGGTAGCAAGGGAGTCGAGTCAACTGCCATGAACGACATGAACATGTTCTCCACAATGTGTTGTATAGAGCCATCATTATTATGTCTCACTTGAAATTTTTCATTCCCAGCATAATTAGCCCACTCAAACCTTGCACTTCTAGTGTTTTTATCAAGTTTTTTCTGGATTCTGGCCCAATCATTGTACTCCACTTTTCACAAAGCTTCCCTTCGGGCAACTATTCTTTTCATCAAATACATTCGTATCTCTTCTAGCATAGTAAGAATCGACTTTTTCCTTGCACCAAGTATTATTTTGTTGAATGTTTCACACAAGTTATTAAGAAGCATGTCACATTTATTCCCTTCTTGGAAATGAGATTTACTCCAATGACAAACGGGTTTTGGCTCTAGCCACTCGTGAGCTTCCGCTTTTAATTCCAAAATCTTATACATATGTTCTAACCATTGTTCAACAGTAGTTGCACGAGCTGTAGCCCACAAGCAGTGTTTAAGAGCTAACCCCTTATGCTCGTTACAAAATTGTTATATAAGTGGCGTACGTACACAAGTTCAATGCTCTGCATGCTCAAATAAGGACCCAATAGTATTAACCAATCCCTTCTTAATTTTTTTCCATGACTTTATCCTTCATCCTGTAGACTTGCCATGTTGAAATATCACCCAAATCTTCACTCTTAACCCAATCAATAAAAGCACTCACTTACATGTTCGATTGTGCTCTCCAATTGGCTATGTACTTGTTAGCCAAGTAAGTAGAGCTCACTTTGAAATTTTGTATAACATAGGGCAAGTATGTTGTCCAGTTTAGGTCTTAATCACCTAACTTGTCTTGTCGTTTTCCTTTGTGGCAGCAATACCCAAGGACACGAATTAGTACAAACAGCCCTTAGTCGCACACTATCATCCTTTTTGTATATTATCTCCCTGTTGTTCGTAATTGAATTATCAGTAATTGCCTGCTTAAGGACACGCTTCGACTCAAAAACTAAACCTGTCAAAAATAATGAAAATAAGTAACATTGATAGCCAAAAAAATACAAGTGCAAAACAATGCAAGAATATACATGTAAAGCAATGCACGTCTGCTAACCCTTACTCTTTCTAAAATGTGGCTCATCTATGTCCATCATTTCATTAAATACATCATTTTCTTGTCTTTTTCCTGGAGGCATTCTTACCATCTTCTTCACTATTACTGTTTCTTAATTCATCCGAATCTCCATAGTCAGTATCTGAATCCGTCATTTATTGTCCATCGGATATGCCAAATAGAAAATCCAAGTTTAATGTAGCTTCATCAATCCTAGCTTCTTCTTCCTCCATTTCGTAATCTGATTCTCCAAACCAGTCTCTTCTCCTTCTCCTCTCTTTGTTGTCCCTATATCATTTAGTTCAAACACCAACTGGTTCTGTTCTCTGATATTTACTTCTCCCTGCACCACATCATCTTGGTCATCACCCGTCTTTCTAACAACATTGGTTGTATAATCGAAATGGCGAAAGTCTTTATAAAGTCCCCAAATATCTCCTTCATCGATATTATTAAGGATAGTATCCCAATTAATGTCAATGTTTGCCTTATTGTTTTTACTATGTTTTGGGTTGTAACAATCTTTGAGGTTGTCATTTTGAGAGCATTCTGGAGCATCCATAGGTAGTGAATGACTCTCCGACGAACATAGCACATATATCTCATCCCCATCACCCTATCCTTATGTTTAAGCATCTCCTTCACATCATCTTCATTCTTCAACCTAACCAACCCCTTTCCCAAACTAATTTTTGGCTTCTTATAGTAAAATTGCAGATTATTCGTGCAAACCCATTTCAAGAACTGCATCAAATTGTGTCTGGTGAACTATAAAGGATGCATATAGTCCAAGAATGTAGCAATTCCATGTTCGTAAGCCACATTATTTGGTTTATCAAAAAAATGCCCCCCCTCCCGGTGGTGAACTTCAATTGTAAAATATTCACTATTTTCCTATGCATGAATGCAAACAATATTGTTAATCAATAACACAACAAAATCTAAAGGAAAAACAGAGCAAAACAAAAGCATATTTCATTCAATCAATGAGTTCAAACACTTTAATATGACCTAAAATATTTAAACGGTGATAATCCTAATTCTTGTTTTCCGAATTCACCACAAATTATATAATACTTAATTTTGCAATAAAATGAAAAAAAAAATGTTTGAATCATATATGAACATACGTTTGAAGAGAAGAAACATCACATATTATATAGTTGTATAAAGATCATTGTCTAAAGTTTGTGACACAAAAGTAATTCACCGTGTGCCCATTCTTCAATCTGCCTGAACATTGGAAAGTACATGTCTTGTGCTTATGATTTTCTTTCCCCACAGCTTTGCACAAGAATAACCTTTTAGAGAGATTAAATCATATACACAAATACATTCAAAACCCTCTCAACACACAATTTGCAAAACCTGTATTATATTGACGAAAAATCTTAGAAATATACTCTTACCGATGATCCTTCAGCGCCTAACGATATGTGGAATAGTTGCAAACTTTAGCAAATTGGTTTTTTTCCCTCCTCCAGCAAGCAGGTTTCTTCATCCTCTTCGTTCTTTCTCTATTTATGTGGGTTTTGTTTTCTCTCATAGAATTACGTTTGGCAAGTGATCAAATTATCATGAATCTTGTAGATAGACAGAAATACCCTTAGAGAGTAGAATCCAAATGTAACTTAATGGATTTTGGGGGTTAATTAGACGGTAGGGATGTTATCCACAAAGAAAGGTTATTTTGAGGGTAGTCAATGCCAAAATTTGATAGGTATGAATGTTTTACACAAAAACGATTAAAGGTATGGATGTTTAGTGCCAATCAACCATATAATTTCTCTTATTTAAGTTTGTATATATTAATTAATGGCTAATTGGCACTAAACATCCCCACATTTGATATCTACTGTACAAAATGTCCCTACTTCTCAATTTTTGGCATTGGTTGCCCTTAATATAACCTTTCCTAGCGCAAAAGGTCCTTTCCGTCAAGTTTTACAGTTAATTAATAGTAGAATACCTAAAGAAACAAGATTTAAAGGTTATTTTGGTCATTCAACGTAATTTATTATATCTACGTACCCCAAACACAGTCTTACATTGGAAAATTTCCAAAACTCACAATGAATAGAAAGGATAACGATGGAAAGTTTGTTAAAGGGTTTTCATTAACAGAGTTATCTAAAAATTGAAAAGTTTCTTTTTTCCCTAAATTTTCTGTTACAGTAAACAAAAAAATATGCATTATAGAAGGTCAACGAAAATTGAAAAAGAGCGGTCCAATTACAGTGAGATTAATTTAAATAGAATTACATGTGGGAGTAATCTACGCCAAACCAACCAAAACAATTATGTATGCATGTGGGAGGAAATGTGTGAACTGACTAAAATGCCCTTTAAATTTTGTACATATAGGTGTTTAGCTGTCATTTAACTTGAAAACTTGACGGCAGGGACATTTGTGCCAAAAAAAAAAAAAAGTTGTGTTAAGGGACCAGTGCCAAAAATTAATAAGTAGGGAAGTTTTGCACAATATATGTCAAAGGTAGAGATGTTTAGTGTCAATTAGCTATTAATTAATATTAATATTAGTTATTATAATTACTAGATTCTCATACGTGTATTGCACGGAAGATTACATATCAAATTATTTAAAAAATAAATAATATGAAATTTTGTAATTTTTTTTATATGGTGAAATTTTATATGGTTACGTTACCCCATAAGGAATAATTAATTTTTAATATCAACTAAACAATAATGTAATTTTTTTCTTGTCATTTTAAGATAATTATAGTTTACAGTAAATTTTAACTCGATTGTTATCGTTAGTACAAATAAATATTATTTTTTTTTTTACACTAGTTTAGATAAATTGTATAGTATAAAATAAATGCTAGTACTAATGATATATATATATATATATATATGTTTAATTTATATTAGTTCAAGATGCGTGAGACAATTGGATAATCAAATTTATCTATAATTTAAACAATTAAATGATGATAGTTATCTATTAGTTATTAAATTTAATAGTGAATCTTATTTCTAAATGGTGAATGGATAAGACAAAGTGAATAAAAAAATTTTTAAAAAAAGGAAAAATTGAGAATACCATACATAGTACCGCAATATGAAATAAAATGTCAAAAACGACCATACTAATAGATTTTTTAGTGGAAAAACTGCGGTACAAAGGTACCGTAGCTCCTTTCATTTAATTAATATATAGATTATATATTTAATTCTATATAGAATTTATCTCTTACTATATATTTTCCATTACCAAGTTAAATATTCATAAGTTCTTACTTTGATGAGTTTGTAACTTGGAAGTTTTTCTTCCAAACAACTTAACTTTGTTGAGAGTAAATTTGTAAAATTATTTTTGAAACTTTTATGGTTCGAGAGGGTCGAGGTGTTTATGCGTATAGTCACATTATATATAATACTATTAGAAGTAAAAATGATCTTCCGCCATATATTTGGTAGGATTATCTCGACAGACGCACATTTGGCTGGAGATCATTGGATAACTCATATATATGCTGACTCAAGGTGGGATAACTCATTAGATAATTTTTTATAAATATCTTGCGTAGAGAATTCTAGAGGATCAATTGTAGTAGTTAGATCAAATTGATCTCGACCATCCATTACCAAGATGTGGAGCTATGGGATAACTCATTAGAATAATTTTTTGTAAATATCTTGTATAGAAAATTCTAGATGATCAATTATAGTCGTTAGATCAAATTGATCTCGACCATCCATTACAAAGATGTGGAGCTATAAATGAGAGATTGATCACTCATTTGGAATTATAACTATATTTCATATCAAATTGAAATACGTTTTTGTTGATACAACGTTTATACTATCCATTTAGGCTAAAATTTCAATAAATTTAATAATTTTTTGTATATATTCAAGGCTCAACTTAAAT
The DNA here is from genome assembly GCA_963692815.1 of Nyctanthes arbor-tristis. Taxonomy (NCBI): domain Eukaryota; kingdom Viridiplantae; phylum Streptophyta; class Magnoliopsida; order Lamiales; family Oleaceae; genus Nyctanthes; species Nyctanthes arbor-tristis. The sequence continues at coordinate 12,406 of CAVNYN010227074.1, forward strand.
TAATTATATGATGATTTTGATCTCATATATGGTATGTAAAAATTTATGCTTACCATTATTATTAACAAAACATGTGCAAAGCACATGCATATTACTGGTAATAATAATCGTAATAAATCCCATTAATCCATTTGAAATCAGGTATCACTAAACTGAAACTTCCCTTTTTTTTCTTTCAAGTGTTGCTTTATGTTCAAGTAAACTAATTTTTATGTAAAAGTTTTTATGTAAAGTTCTCGCTCATATGATGTTTACCTATTAATTTTTTGACGTTTCAGTTATCAAACTTAGTTAAACGGCTTAGCAAACCGAGCTCAGTTCAGCTAGAGCCGGTTCTTACTTAGCTTGTACTAACGGGCTAAACTCAACTTGTGTTATGTTTGGATTTGTGTTCGTAATTGAACTCGCACTTGTACAAGTCGAGCACAAGCCCTTTCACAAGCCGCTTATTGGCTTGGGACCTTCCCCTTTGATTTTACCTTCCCCCTTTGATTTTCTCTAGTTTTGGACCTTCCCCCTTTGATTTTACCTTCCCCCTTTGATTTTCTCTAGTTTTAGCCAAAGCGGCCCACGAGGCAGCCTACCATTAATTATATTTAGCATGCAGTGTCTAGAATGAAATGTAAATATTTTACATTGATAAGCAAAAATAAAATTGAAAATTGCTCAACTTTTTGTGTTAATTTACTGATTTTTTTTTTCTGTGATACAAAAAATTAAAAATAATTAAAAAAAAACCTTAATTACCCACTACAATATCATGAAACTTCAAGACATATGGTACCTTTTGTGAATGGAAGGGGTATAAAATAGAAGCAATAGATGAAGTCAAAGAGGGAAATATTCAGAGCAATTACATATAGGGACTATGACAAAGCAAATTCAAAATTTGGGTACTACAAAATTTCTATGATGAGTTTCTCCCAACACATTATCTTGTATCAAGCAGCACAAATATTTTTTCAGAAAGTCCACTCAATGTTTAGCACGCGAGTAGTGATTATCATTAGGATTCCTCCTTCCACTGAAAACAGCCAAGGATTTACGTACAGGAGGTTGCAATGGTGCTTTCTTACTCGTATGGGTAAGGAAAATGTCACTTGAAGCAAATATGTCGTCTGCCTCCTATAATACATGCCATGTAAGAGATGTGGATTACCAAAATTATTTAATTAGAGAAAAACAGATGATCAGATATTATATTAGGCGAGGAAAAGGGAATTGCAATTTACCTGCTTATTCTTTTTCTTTGTCTTAGGGTACAGGAACTTTTGTGGAAGCTGGTCTTCACGTAAAACAGGGTTTCTCGCAATAGCATCTCTGCCCCCTTGGGGTAAAGGCAACGAGAACTGTGTATAAAACATATATGTTGTAAATACCAGACAATAGCTCCAATACATGATGAACAAGGAATATCAAATGTTAGCAAGCATAATTCAGAACACCCATTAAACATTTCAAGTTCATTTTCAGTCTAATGCCAAATACATCAACAACATCTATGCAGTAATCATCATTTAGTTGTCAAACGCCTAATCAACCGTAAATAAATGGTTTTTTCCCCGTTAAATTGATAAATTTATCTTATAGTTTATAGATTCAGTGCACGCCTAACACCTAAGCATGCTTAGACTCAATGCACGCCTAACCTAAGCATGCTTAGTCTTGCATAAATATTACAAGCGCATCGTCGCCTAGACACACTTTTTAAAACACTGCTAAACACTAGTTATATGAAGTGATTTAGAAGAAGTTGCCATCCAAGAACGAACTATTTTCTCAGACCCGGTTTTTTTTTTCCTGGTGCAATTGACAGATAAAATTAGATTGTCAGGAATTAACTTGTCAATGTTAAATTTCAAAATTTAAAAGAATAATCAATCACAAAGAAACTACTTCATTTGTATTGAGAAAAGAGATTAATAACATATACTTGCCTTTGTACCACGCAAGGATACACGCGGTTTGCGTGATGCCACAATAATACCATTTTCCCCAACTGTTACAGCTACTTTACGCAGTGTGCCCCCATTTCCACAATTGGGACAAAAAATTCTACCAATTTCCGTGGTCACTTTATAGCAAGCATGACATTTCAGCACCCACCTGGGAATGTAAGAAAAAAACTGGTTTCATAGGAAAGATGATGTTCCAAATAGCATCCAAAACAGAAATTGGCAAGCAAAATAACAGTTAAGACAATTAAGAGCTTGTTTGATTCTACTTATTTGGGGAATTTATAATAAGGAGAGAGGTAGAATGTGTATTGGAAATGTAAAAATGTGTGAAATATGTGGTTGTAATTGAACAGTTGTCAAATCAGTGGTAGGTAAATTTATAAATTGAGAGAATAAAGGGGATCAAACAAGCTCTAAAACTATGTAACATAATTTTGTTAGCATTTTTTAATGAGCCCATATATGCATGTCTACAGGATAACTTGGCTATGCAATATACAACAGGAGAAATATATTCATGAAAAAGATTAAAACTGCATAATCCATATACCTGTGCAGCTCACGTATCTGCATTCCTCCAGAAGCCACAAGGCGCAATCCCATCTGCAGCAGCACATTTTGCATGGCAAAGTCACTAGTTATACAAGCCACACTGGACTCCGACAAAGACCTTAGTGTCCAGCTCTGTTCACTCCGATCTCATCTGTATGTAGTACATCAACATTTTCACTGGCCTCACTTGTAGTCTCTGGGTTCTCCAGTCCTTCATCACCGTCTTCAGCATCAAATTCTTCACCTTCTGGATAGGACTTCAAAGATTCTTCTTCTAGCTTCATGTTACTCAAAATCTCAGAGATATTTTCATCACCATGTTTGCCATCAATAGCCTCACCATTCCCTAAGCCATGATTCATTGGTCCTTCACAACTTTCATCGGGTATCAGATCTGGGCATTGATCCTCAGCATCTAGGTTTTCACTGACATTTTCTGCTGCATCCTGTTGACCGCCTTTCTCAGATAACTGAGAATAGATTTCACGTCTAGCTTTCCTTCTAAGGAATCTTCTTTGAGTACTTCTACTTACAGCCGGTCTCCAGTCAGCAGAGTTCTCATTATCTTGACCCTGTGATGCATCAATTCCATCAGCAACCATCTTCTTCCCTTCAACGTTTATCTCCTTTTTATGTGGTAAGTATCTCCATGGTTTAGTGAAACTGCCACCAGACTCCTCATGATTTCCAGACTGTGATCCACAACCATCTCGAATCGAACCATTTTCAGAACCATGTTCTTCTGCTGATACAGCATTCAAGTTTAAATTTTTCATAGGAAGGATTCTTGAATTCATATTTTCTCCACCCTCCGTTGCATGCTCTATTGCTTCCCATTCTTCCAAATTGGGAACATTGGATCCCCAACCAGGCATGTCCTTTTCAGGAAGTCGCTTTACATTAACAGTCTGGATAGGAGGAGGGCTATCTCTGATATGCTGAGTTCCATGGGTTTGAGCCTCCAATGTATATGTCAAAGCAATTAACTTAAGATCCACATCTGAAAGGGTTTGCAAGTCACCAGTGGCCCTTGCAAAATTGATCACTGTATTACCAAACATCAAGATCAGTTCGCTTTGTCAACTGCGCATCAAGACTAACAAAAATATCCGGTGTCATATATTATATGATAAACTGTTATATAGTAGATACTAACGAGTTTTTTATTTAGATTTTTCAGAGTTTGTGAAAAAAGTGATTTTTTAAGAGAATGTGAGGTTGAAAAGTAAGGAAAAGTTATGAATTTACATGTAAGATTATTTTAATGGATAAATGTCCAATTGAAAATAAGTTTGAGTGAGAATTGATCTTGGAGGATCCAAATCAAACAAAGATTAATATGCCAATACATGTGTTTCATTACTTATAATGACCCAGTCCAGACCATCACAACTATATGGAGGCAAAAACCAATGGTGTTTGCTCTATTTGCAAAGGCCTTCCAACTCAATGTTCATATTTTATATTGGCATAATTCTCTGCAAAGATTTTGTTGATGTTACAACTGAACCTACACTCTCTTTCGTGTGAAATAAATGTCATAGGAAGCTCTCTGGCAACTGAAAGCTACTAACTTCATCAAGAAATGTATCCAAATCCCAAAATAACGCAGCACTTTAGAATTTGCGTCATGGTCATAGCCTGCCCATGTGCACTTGGCCTTGCTCTCATCTTGAATTTTAATAAGCTTGGAAGCTACTTCTACCCGACACCTAGTTAATTAACCAAAGCGAGAAAAATCAAATTGATACAATAAAGCAGTATAAATTAGATTAACATATTTCTCAATAATTAGCAATAGGAGTTTCTACATGGCAGCCAGTGACGGGTGGATTTCCACCTCTCGGCGCTTGAACTAAAAGACTCCAAATTGGCATCCCGATCAAATCAACAACATAAGCAAACCAAATTCTATACCTTTTCTTAGAGCATCCGGAGACGGTTCCAGGGTGTCAACAGAGAAGGGAAGGAAATTGAGGGAGTGACGCGAAGCCGGGTCTCGGATTTCCACAATGACCTCGGGGACAGAAACAAACCGATCAGCAGACAACGACAGCCTCTCGCCGCCTTGGATTATTGCGTTAGCGTCAACCACCGCCACTGCTATTCCATTTCGAGAAGCGCAGCTCCCAACCTTAACCCCGTGATTGATAGTGGCGGAGCAGCTGAGTTGCTGCGGCGGCAGGTTCTTTGGCGGTGGTGGTTGTTTTAACAGATTGCTCCATAGTGGAGCAGCTACCGGTTGAGCCTCTACCTCCATTGTTGTAACGCGGAGAGCCCGTGATAGAGAGAGAGAGAGAGACTCTGGGCGCGTTTTTTATGAGGTATAAAACCCTAGCAGGGGACTTACAATTAAATTTACTCCCGTTACTGCTCGTTAGTGATCACTGATCCATTCAAGAACAAGGGCATTTTTATAGGGAAACCAATAGGGCTATAAGTTTGAGTTTAGATCTCCAAATCACATTATGTTAACTCATCAGTACCAGTTGAATTGACATTATATAATTAGAAGTCTGACTCCAATTCAAAGCATTATCTGTTTCAATAGTTGGATTCACAATAACGTCTTACTATTTTAATGCAAAATATAAAATCTTTTATAAAACAAGACAATCTAGTTGTTTATAAATTAATTTATAAATTGTCACGTAAAATCATTTTATTAGTTATTTTTATGAAAAAGTCAAAAACTACAGCTTGATTTTTATTTTTTATTTTTTTGAAAAAAGTTAAATCAATAAAATGATGACATATGACAATATATAAAGAGAATTGTCTATAAATTGAGTTGTCAAATACACAACACGGGTTATTTTTTCTCCCATCATACAATATATATAAGTAAAATGAAATTTTTTGTGAAGACTTCCCAATAAATAGCATTTTTCAACTTTATAACCAGTTTTAATCACTTGCCATACACACATTTAGCGAGTGATAATTGAACAATTCATACGTAAATTGTTTAATTATAATTTGGTGAGTTGTCAAACACATTATAAATAAAGTTACTTAAAAATAGATGATTTCCTTTTGAATTAGGGGATGTTTGATTTAATTTATAGTAGTTGATTTATAAAGAGAAATTATAAAGAGGTGAAATGAGTGGTGTAAATTTAATACAAGTTTGAAATTTGTGGTTATAAATGAGTAGTTGTCAAATCAATAGTCAAATCAGTAGTATGTGAGATTATAATGTGTTTTGTTAAAGAGATTCAAACAAGGGCTTAGAGTAGAATTGGTAAAAGGATGTTTTCTTCTAATTATAATTGATTGTCAAATCATTAATGGTAAATATGATTATAACGTGGATGGTAGAATAATAAGCACCATGGAAAACCTGCACCTAATACCCCTAGCATCAAAGAACAATAAACTATTCTAAAAAGCAATGATCAAAGACACTGGAGCACGAAACTTTGGTACAAGGAATCCTATTCTATTGGATTTTGAGATCATTTCGGTTTAAACTTACCGTGAAATAACCTTCAAAAAAATATATATTTTTTTGGATGTATCATTTTCAAAAAGTTATTTAAAGTAATTCAAACAAGTGATGGAGCGATTAAGTTGATTATAAGTTGTGGAGTCGAAAGCTAAATCAGACTTTTGACTCAACATAAGCAATTGTGAGAAAATGATAATATGTGATTTGTGTGAGTTTAAATTATTAAGTTCTTTTAGTAGTAGAATAATAAATTGTAAAGAGCGAGATTGATTGCAAGTCAAATGGTGTATTTCGTAAAAACAAACTCATTTTTTTTTAAATTTATGTAGAAGTTCCGCCAAACATGACGCTCGTGATAAAGAAACCAGGCGCCAGCAGCCTTTATTTTATAAAAAAATGCATGATTCGCCGGAGCGGTAAGGATACGCGTAACAGTAATAATTTCTACCTCCAGAACCGCCTTTTTCAAATTTGGGGCCAAAAATTAGTGGCGTAAAAAAGAAGTAACAAATTCTTGTATAAATCTCTGAATTGCAATATCAAAATCGTGGGAAAGTCAGAGAATTTGAATCAAAGGGGTTCTGCAATTTAATCATGGCAGCAAAGTTTCTGTCCCTGGCGTGCATAAGGGACGATAGCGGTCGCTTATCGCCAAAGCCGCACTATCCATCAATGCCCAAGTACCCAAAGAGCGTAAATGGTTCACCTGATCCAGAAAAAAGCATACAAAGTTCGGAGGCGAGGGCTTTGTTTTCTGTTATTGGCATGTCTTGTGCTGCCTGCGCCGGATCAGTCGAAAAGGCAATCAAGAGGCTTCCAGGGATCAAAGAGGCGGTGGTTGATGTGTTGAACAATAGAACCCAAGTCATGTTTTATCCTGATTTTGTTAATGTAAGTTTGGCACTGAGTTTTGCTTCCTGGGTGATTTTTGTTTGTTTTCCAAGCTGATTTATGTGCAGAATTTTGCGTTTTGGGGTTAATATCTTACAGAGGATTTAGGAAGAATTTCTAGATCAGTGTGTGGTATTTGTTGTCTTCGGTTGGAAATTTTGTTAGATTTGCTTTCTTTTCTTCATGCCTACATTCTTGAGTTAAATTTATCCAGTATAGATTTGAATGTGGGTTTGGAAGAAGCAATAATTTCGTATTCTGGGCTAAAACCGCCAATTTCTTCAGATTAATTTCCATGGCAATTATCAAACGTGAAGTTCCATTCTTCTTCAATCCTAGAATCTTTTAGCTAACTTTTTTCCCTCCCAAATTGGCAGTAAAGTTTAATGTTTTGGTTTTCAAATTAACCTTATCATTTTGATATTTCCTCTTGTCATACATCTCGTGTCATGTTTATTCGGCGTAGACGTTTTACTCTCTAGGAAAGTTTAGATTTTTATTGCATAGAGAAGTATGTTCTGTTAGTACATAAAGTACATTTGAAGATCATGTTTAGCAACTTACCGCTAATTTTGACTTGCGTTTAAGAGCAATCAAACACTATTGTGCTAAGGTAATAGGTGCTAGTTGCAAATGGCAACAGATGCCAAATAAAGCTAAAGAGAATCAGCACTCTCTGAGGTCTACACGCCGTTTAAAAAACTTATGACTTTCTTTCTTGAATAAGCTTCTCTTGCCTGGTATTTATTGCTTAACATTCCTTTGTAAATCATGCAAAGATTTTGGGAACTGTATTGAAGAATAAAGTAACTAACGGGAACAGTTAAAGAGCTATACACCACTAGAAAGGTTATGTTTAAGTCAAAAGCAGATGCCATTTACATAGACCACTCTTAGATATTTGGGAAGTATCTATAGATGAAGAATGCCTTTCTGAGCTATGAGATGAAGTTCTTAGTTGAGCTCAATTCAGTCTCACTAATAAATGATAAAAATACTTGTCTGTTAAGCATGAAGACACATCAAACCCAAAGATTTATGCATTACTCTTGGAAGAGCAAATAATCTAACAAATAGAGCACAGTTCATGATTTAACTCTGTAAATGCACTTCGTGTTTGGAAGTGCATTGAGGTAATATCAGAACCGCGTTGATTGTACAGCTCATATGATGACTAATGTTTATGATGGCACCCGTGCATGGGTTATTTGTTGAACTTTTGCATCTTCTATACCTTTTATAAATCTACATTACTTTTGACATATTTTAAATGTCTATTGTATCACCTGGAACTAGAATAAACAAATAGTGATTTTTTTAGTGCTTTGGATTTAGTTGTATTAGATTTTCCAATATGCATAGATCTCTCAAGAAACAAGTGAAGAAATGGTGTTTACGTAGTGCCCATATATTCACGCCAAACAACTAGTTTGTGAGTTCTTTTACAATCATAATTCTCAAAAAAACTAAAGACAATATCCCTAAAATGTCATGTGCGAGATTCTACTTCTGAAGTTGGAACATGAGCAATAAAATAGAATAAAATTTTCACAATGTACAGGAGGAAACAATTCGCGAGACCATTGAAGATGTAGGATTTGAGGCCAGATTGATTAAAGAAGAAATGAATGAGAAAGCCAATCAAGTATGTCGGATCCGCGTAAAAGGAATGACTTGCACTTCTTGTTCCTCGACTGTTGAATCAGCTTTGCAAGCTGTACCTGGTGTACAGAAAGCACAAGTAGCTTTAGCGACTGAAGAAGCTGAAGTTCATTATGATCCAAATATATTGAGCTATGATAAACTCTTGGAAGCTGTAGAAAACACTGGGTTTAAGGCTGTACTTATTAGCTCTGGGGAAGATAGCAGCAAAATACAATTGCAAGTTGATGGAGTACTTGATGAATATTCCATGAGAATACTTGAAAATTCTCTTGATGCCCTACCAGGGGTCCAAGCAGTAAATTTCAATCCTGAGATGAAAAAGTTAACAATTTCTTACAAACCAGATGTAACTGGACCTAGAAATTTTATCAAAATAATTGAGTCTACTAAACCAGGATGTTTCAAGGCAGCAATATTTCCTGAAGGAGGAAGACATACCAACCGGAAGGAGGAAATTAAACAATATTATATATCTTTCCTTTGGAGTCTGGTGTTTACAATCCCTGTTTTCTTAACATCCATGGTCCTTATGTATATCCCTGGTATTAAGCACTTAATAGATAGTAAGGTTGTCAACATGCTCAGCATCGGGGAGATTTTAAGGTGGACATTATCTACTCCAGTACAGTTTATCACTGGTTGGCGATTCTACACTGGTTCTTACAAAGCTTTACGCAATCGCTCTGCCAATATGGATGTTTTGATTGCCCTGGGAACAAATGCTGCCTATTTTTATTCAGTCTACTCGGTGCTGAGAGCAGCTACTTCTCCCGGTTTTGAGTCAACTGATTTCTTTGAGACCAGCACAATGCTCATTTCATTCATTCTACTTGGCAAGTACCTCGAGGTCTTGGCCAAGGGAAAGACATCTGAAGCCATTGCTAAGCTAATGAACTTGGCTCCTGAGACAGCAACCTTGTTGACCCTTGACAGTGAACAAAATGTAATAGATGAGGAAGAAATAGACAGTCGACTGATACAAAAGAATGACGTCATTAAGGTTATTCCTGGTGCAAAAGTAGCTTGTGATGGATTTGTAATCTGGGGACAAAGTCATGTTAATGAGAGCATGATAACTGGAGAATCCAGGCCAGTGGCGAAAAGGAAAGGTGACACAGTGATTGGAGGAACTGTGAATGAGAATGGACTATTACACGTTAAGGCAACAAGAGTTGGATCTGAGAGTGCCCTTTCACAAATTGTTCGACTGGTTGAATCAGCCCAAATGGCCAAAGCTCCTGTGCAAAAATTTGCTGACCGTATTTCCAAATTTTTTGTTCCTCTGGTAAGTGTAACATTGTTTTATACAGTTCATTTTTCTTTATCATGATTTCACCCTTAATATCATTTTCTTGTTCTTTGTTGATGCCTTGATGGTTGAATGCTCTTTTTTGATTTGCAGGTTATTATTCTTTCATTTGCAACTTGGCTTGCTTGGTTTTTGGCTGGAAAGTTGAATGGCTATCCAAAGTCCTGGATTCCATCTTCTGTGGATAGCTTTCAGCTTGCACTGCAGTTTGGCATTTCCGTCATGGTCATAGCCTGCCCATGTGCACTTGGCCTTGCTACTCCAACAGCTGTCATGGTTGGTACCGGAGTTGGTGCTTCTCAAGGTGTCCTAATTAAAGGGGGTCAGGCATTAGAGAGAGCTCATAAGGTTAGAATATGATGCTTGCTATTATGCTGCCAATGTTACGATTTAAAATGACACCATATGGAAATATTAATCACAAGCTCACTATATTATATCCAGAATTATTCGACTTGGAAACTGGATATATTGACTGTGTAAATATACCTTTTGCAGGTAAATTGCATCGTTTTTGACAAAACAGGGACACTAACAATTGGCAAGCCAGTGATTGTCAGCACAAGACTCTTAAAAAATATGGTACACCGGGAATTCTATGAACTGGTTGCTGCCACTGAGGTAACCTTCCTTCTTGGTGACTTTTGACAAGACATTAGACCATTGAGTTACATGGTTTCTTCCGGAAACTTAAACTGATTTTATCATGAGAATTCAAGTAGATCACATTCTGCTAGGATCTTTTCTCCAGGATGTTTGTGCAATTTAGAAAGTAGTTCCCACTCCCAGTCCCCCAACCTCTTAGAAGTATGATGTTTGTTTTTGGTAGCAAGTGCTATATGAAGAACTAATCTATAAAAAGAAACTTAAACCTTTTATTGCTTCTTACTTATGCTAAGTAATTACACACAGTCTTTGCCAGCTAATTTTTCTTAATTCGTGATTAGTTTACTGTTACTCTTTTGCATACACACTAAAGTATATGCAGTTCAAATTATCAGGCGAACAGCGAGCACCCCTTAGCCAAGGCTGTTGTTGAGTATGCCAAAAAGTTCAGACAAGATGAAGAGAACCCTGTTTGGCCCCAAGCCCGGGACTTTGAATCCATTACTGGTCAAGGTGTGAAAGCTGTTGTGCGAAACAAGGAAGTCCTTGTGGGAAACAAGAGCCTAATGTTGGAGAGAAATGTTGCTATTCCAATTGATGCTGAAGAAACATTAGCAGAAATTGAAGGATTGGCCCAAACTGGGATTCTTGTGGCAATTGATCAGGAGTTAACTGGAGTTCTTGCCATATCAGATCCACTGAAGCCAGGGGCTCGTGATGTCATTTCCATTCTCAAGTCTATGAATGTCAAGAGTATTGTAGTGACAGGGGACAACTGGGGAACTGCAAATTCTATTGCCAAGGAAGTTGGGATAGAGACTGTAATTGCTGAAGCCAAACCTGAGCATAAAGCAGAGAAAGTCAAAGAACTACAGGTAGATTATTTTGATAGTTCTATGGTAATGTGCAAAATATTTGAAAAATTCTTGTAGCGTTGTGCTCATTTACATATTCCTTACTCATGCAGTTTCAATATAAAGTACTGCTCATGACATCTATGGATATACATTTTCATTTTACATTTTCCCCCTTTTTTATACAGTCGGAAGGCAACGTTGTGGCAATGGTGGGAGATGGAATAAATGATTCACCAGCACTTGTAGCCGCAGATGTCGGAATGGCAATTGGAGCAGGCACTGACATTGCAATCGAGGCAGCTGACATTGTTCTCATGAAGAGTAATTTGGAAGATGTTATAACTGCCATAGACCTTTCAAGAACAACTTTTACAAGAATCCGCCTTAACTACATTTGGGCACTGGGTTACAATATCCTTGGAATTCCAATAGCTGCTGGGGCTCTTTTCCCATCCACTGGATTTCGCTTACCTCCATGGATTGCTGGAGCAGCAATGGCAGCCTCGTCGGTGAGTGTTGTTTGCTGCTCTCTTTTGTTGAAGAATTACAGAAGGCCAAAGAAGCTAGATGCCCTTGAGGTAAGAGAAATAACTATTGAATAGTTATTTAGCTATGATGGAAGTTATGAATCATCTCGAGATGTAGAACTATTGTTTGGTAGATAGGAGAACTTCCCGTATCCAGTAGATATATTGAAAAGTGCCAAATAGTGGCAGAGAAGCATTGACGTAGTTGTATATGTATTAAAATTATTACTTGGTTTGTTGTCATAGTTGAACGAGAATCAAAGAGTATTCAACCCCCATGTTGCAAGTTTTAATTTCACTCTACTCGTCCTTCACTCTGTCACACACAGCAAAAAAGAGGACCTCAAAGAAATGTTATCTTCCATCAACATCACATCCTACAAACCAATTCATAAATGGGAGTGACAAGTGATATAGCATACAGTTAAGAAAACGTATAAGAATAGCTACATAATCTAGAAAAAACAATGGAAAATTGTCGATATTATATAAAAATTCATACACCTATGTTTTGTTTGTGGTGGGATTAAACTAGCTAAGAACTTAACGATTTTAGGCATCATTGACAATTGCAGTGTTGTATCCTAAATCCATAGACAATGTGAATGAGATTGTTTTCTCAAAGTGGCATTTTCTTTCACGAATTATGAATAAAGCAATTTTTTTGGTGACAAATTGTCGTACAAGAATAGCTAATAACTTTCAAAACCTTGAGCTATACATGTTTATTCAATTGCTATTGGATCAAAAAGGGTATAATTGTATTTGTAATTTTGTAATTTGACGCTTGGTCTCCAATTTTGTTTGATGCTTGGTCTCCAATTTTGTATTCCGGGCGCAAAACGGCGAGGCGAACACAATTCAGTTTCTAGAAATCTGCAATTCAGTCCGCATTTTATTTGCATGGTCGGTCATTCCACTTGAAAGTTGGTTCCTTTGGTTCTCACATTTTGATTTCATTTCAATTAAGTCATCTTTATTGCATCTCCAGACCTTGATCTTTTGTTCTTGTGTTTATTCACAAAATTTCTAAAACTTTACAAAATTATCATTTTTCCACCTTTTGGTTCTCGATACTCCTACCTATTTGAACTAAACACAAAGATCAATAAATTGAGTAAGAAGGGGGGGGGGAATGGAGTGCAAATAGCTTTAATTCAATGATAGGGTGAAAACCCGTACTCCTATGCATTTTTCATATGTGATTCATGAATTATGACAAGTTTTATATATAAATTAGTTGAAAACTTCTACAAAGCTAGCATAGGGAACCAATTACATTGAATTATACCTACCAAACTCTTCATATCAAAGTTAACCAATTATAATTTAACGCTAAATGTTTACTCCCGGATAAATTCGTATTATGTTATAGAATTTGTGTTTTAATTAATTAATTTCAGGAAATACGCCATCTCATAATATATACAAAAGGGTAATTTCTAGTCAGTTTGGGATTATGAAAAGATAGCAATTTATTTAGTATAAATATATAGGAAGGGCCTCTTCTCTACGTTGTCTACAGATTTCAGAAATTATTAGTCCAGTTCTCTTTCAATGGCGAAACTCACATTCATTCTCCTCGCAGTTTTCGTCTACTTTTTTGCCTTGTCTGACGCCATGATTCCGGTAAACTCGCTGGAAAAAAGCAACGCCATGATGGGTGCTGCAGATTCCCTCCATAATCGCCGTAAAGAAAACTTGCCAACCTCCATGGCAGTCAGTAATCATCCAGAGTTCATCACAGGCAGAGCATTGAAGCCGACGATAGAATTGCCCTCGAATCAAGACAGGTATTACAAGATCCATCACTCTCGCAGTGGACGAATAGTTCGGAAGAGGATGGGCCTGCACGGCCACCGCCACCACTATCTCCATCTCAACGACGACAAAGATCATGCCACAGCCCCTTCTGATGACATTGTCGCTGTAATTCCGTCAAGAGACAAAGGCGAAAAATATCCCATCCTTCTCAAGATTCTGGAAAAAGATGACGACATGGGTTCTCTCCCTGATCGTCCTAAAGAAAACTCGCAGCCACGCAGCAAGCATCCGGAGTTCATGAAAGCATTGAAGCCGATGATAGAACTGCCCTCGAATCAAGATAGGTATTTCAAGATCCACCGCTCTCGTGATGGGCGTATAGTTCAGAAGAGGATGGGCATGCACGGCCACCGCCACCACTATCTCCATCTCAACGACAACAAGGATCATGCCATGGCTCCATCTGATGAGATTGTCACTGTAATTCCGTCAAGAGACAGAGGCGAAAAATATCCCACACTTCTCAAGATTCTTGAGAGAGTCCAGAGCCATTGATCATTGATAAGGCCGAGCCACCCTGTCCAGTGGTGATGATAGTTCTCGAAACGGAAGAGAGAAGTCAAGCTCTTGCCTCATTCTTCAGTTTCAGTTGTTCTCATGTATTTTAGACAGAACGTTTCCTGTTTCACTTTCATCATTGATTTTAATTGTTTTGTCCTGTTTTCCCCGATTAACTCGTGTTAGAATTTGTTAAATTTCAAGAAACAAATGCATTCTGATCATTGCTATACTTTCAATTTGGTTAGGCTTTCCTTGTTCTGGATGTTTCCAAGATGTTGTAAAGAATATATTAAGTAGTAGAGTGGTTCAAATTCTAAGTTGAAGCGGAGCCGCCTCTCAACTCAACTATTGTTATATCTTGACTTTGAGCAAATAGAAGTTAATGAGAGATGCCTCTCAACTCGACTGCTGTGCCCCAACAGGATTCTTTTTCAATCTGTAGCTAATCAGAATTGCAGGGAACATAATCACTAGGTATGTGTAATAAATTCTAATGAAGCCTAACGTAGAGAATGGTTATCTATTGCATCTACGAGAATGGATGCTTTCACATTGGCTCCCTGCTCTTCTTCTGCATAGATGAAATCAGAAGGTTTTTTTCGAGATGAAGATTTTGATTGGATACCCGAGCGAATGTATAACAAAGTTGATTACTGTGGAATTGTTGCGAAACATCAAACTTGAAGAATTCCTATATTGTTTGGTAGTTATGAGAATTAGCCGTCAGTAGGTTTCATATATGCTATTTTCCTGGCTATTTTGGCAGTAAAACATTAAAGAATTCCTATCTTCAATTCGGCCTCAATTTTATTTCACTTACATAATTGTCATCCAGTTTCACTGCTGCTGATGCAAACTTGAAGGGTGACATTTCTGAAATCCAGTTGTTGCTCTTCAATCTCCTTTGCTGAAGCTACGAGTGAATCAGCACAGTTATGCAACTCCGACTCCTGAAGAGTCGGTATTGCTCCAATACAATAGGGGATCTCCTTCAAGTCTTCACAACTCCGATTGATTCGGCATTGAAGGTTGAGAAAGTGGTCACAATCAGCTCTCCATTGCTATAGACACAAAATATCATAAGTCTCCTGCTGCTGCCCTTTTCCTTACTTTAACCATCTTCAATCAACGGCCTACAAGAAATGTTGAAGAAATTTACCATGCATTTCCATGAAGAAGGCAATTAGGATATGAGAGTGCTATTTCACAAATTGTTCAACTGCTTGAATCCGGCCAAATGGCCAAAGCTCCTCTCCAAAATTTGTTAACCACGTTTCCAAATTTTTTGTTCCTCTGGTAAGTGTAAAAGTTGACCACTAGCAAATTCAAAATGGCCAACTAAGACACGTCGCTTATTCATGTTAGATAAAAATTTCACCATAAAATTACTCATTTCTAGGAGTGACATGAAGACGTTAGGCCGTTGAGTTACATAGTTTCTCAAGGCTGTAGTATTTCTCTGGTTCTAGGCTTTAGTTAACCTCTATTTATCTTCTGTGCATAGGCAACCAAGCTTCTCTTATAGGATATTTTCATCATTCCCAGTCCCTCAACCTCTTGGAAGTGTAGCAGTTGGTTTTGATAGCAAATGTTACATGAAGAGCTATAAAAAGAGACTTAAAAACTTCTTAATTGCTTCTTACTACTTATGCTAGCTAAATTACAAAGTCTCTGCCAGCTTATTTTTTCTCAGTTTCATGATCAGTCCAATTGATCAGGAGTTAACTGGAGTTCGTGCCATATCAGGTCCATTGAACCCAGGGGCTCGTGAAATCATTCCGATTCTCAAGTCCATGAAAGTCAAAGAGTATTGTACTGATAGGGGACAACTGGGGACAATCTAGATTTTGTTTATTCATACTGTACCTCGTTGTGTCCCAATGAAATGATCTATAGAAAATTGCAGGGGAGTCACACTACAGATGTGAAATAAATTTTGCCGGATGACAATAAGGATGAGTGATGACGTAAGTTAATAATCCTGAGCCAAGCAAACAAAAGCGAGCAAGATGAGTGAAGTTCATTGGTCGAAGAAGTATTTGCTGGATTAAATGAGCTTAAAAGTGACTGGTGTCACTTGGCTGAAAGTGAAAACCGATGAACTTTAAATGTTTATGGTTACAGCTTAGACGATGGATAATTTTAACATCAAATTATTACCCAAAATATATATATATATATGTGTGTGTGTGTGTTTGTGTATATATATATATATATATATATCTAATTATACCAATGTATCATCTTCAGCTTTGATTACAGAAATTCTACACATGATCGAATTTAAAGCAACAAAATAGACAAGATCTATTGACCAACCATACAACAAAGAAGAGTTGAAGGGGATTCAAATTCTGGTCCTTTCTTCTGAATAGTCTGCTGCTGCTGACCTTTTCTTCTTCTGATGATTAATCGAGTTAACCTACAAAAATGTTTGAAGAATTTTCCATGAAAAAAGGCAAATCATAAAAGGAAATTGACTCTGGATCAGGACAATCCAGAGCAACAATTATTTATGGAGGAGGAAAAGAAATATCCAAGGATTGCTCTCTTTTTGTGAAGAATTACAAAAGGCCAAACAAGGGAATTATTTAAATAAAGATAAAACTGATTTACCAAACAGCACGTAAACTTCAAAGAAATTCTAGTCAAAACTGGACATAAAGCAATAAAATTGAAAAGACTAACCATATAAGAACGATTTTTTCTTGAGGGCATTTTTACTCATCTGTATCCTGTCACTGTGTTCTTTGCAAAGAGCCTTTTACCAAGAAAGGACGTGCTGGGAATAAGTTATTAGAATAAGTTATTCACTGTTCCCATTTAAAGTTAAAAATAACAAATAAAAAATAAAACAAAAGAAAATTGCAATATTATACAGAAAATGAAGACTATTACCTGTGGTGTACAACCCTTGGATGTGAACTTGAAGGGTATCATTTCCCACATCCTGTTGTTCTTGCTCTATAGCCTTTACTGAAGCTACGAGTGAATTAGAACATCCATGCAGCTCAATCATTTGAAGTGTTGGTATTTCTCCGATACAATAGGGGATCTCTTTCAGGAATATGCATTTCCGAATGATTAGGCGTTGAAGTCTTGGAAAGTGGTCACTATCGGCTTCCCATTGCTCTAGATACAGTTCTTCAAGCAGCAGATATTTCAGCTTAGGAAATTGTTCTTCAGTTGATTCCCACTCTCGTCCTTCAAAGGCCTGCCTTTTCAATTTCAACGCTTCAAGATTGGGCAACGAATTACCAACAATCACCATATCTTTCCATGGCAGTCGGCAGTCATGTAGAGTTAACTTTTTCAGTGATGGTGGAAAAGTGATAATATGCAGGAAAGACGGCATTCCATTAGGAAGTTGGCATGTCAGTGCTTCAAGTTTATACAGATAGGCGAGGTTATCGAGAAGACAGCATTGCAATTCCGATGGCATACCATCATAAATGATACACAATTTCTTCAAATTTGGGATTCTTTGAATAGCCTCCATTGACCACTTGAAATTGTATACTTGGGACAACGTCTGAAGGTTTTCCAAAACAAGAGCAGAAATTTCCCCCTCAGAAGGATCAGACACATGTACTAAATCTGCCTTCACATGTCTTAGCTGTGGCAGACTCCAAATTGGAATTTCTATTCTTGCCCCGTCAAGAATTAAGGTTTGTAAAGTTGAACATACAGTGGATAATGATTTAACATCAAACATATAAAGAAATTTGGGACTGACAAAGTACCGCAAGTTATGAGAGAGAAATTCACCCAGATTCAGTGGACGATTGAGTCTTTGATGCCCTCCCACATCCAATACTCTTAGTGGCTTAGGATCCATAGCACCAACCAAGTAACCAAATTGTGGATCAAAATTCAAAAAAGAGCTCACCTGTAAAGATGAAAGTTTTTTCTCATCATATGGAAAAATATTCACTGTATTTGGATGAATGCTCAGGAGACCCATATTAGCACCAACTGAAATAGAGCCGAGACTTCCATCACTAATATGAGAAAGCATCTCCTTCTTTGTCTTTCTTGTGCAAAAATCCCTTACAATGTCATGAATCTTGCATATTTTAATTCTTCCTAGAAGACTTCTATCTACTAGATCAAACAGGTATTCGTATGCTTGATCTTCCAAGCTATTTGATTCCATTGGTTCTAGGAGTCCCTCAGCAATCCATAACTTGATAAGTTTGGAAACAGGGATACTAAAGTCTTCTGGAAAAATTCCAGTGTAGAGGAAGCACTCTTTCAAATGTTGAGGCAAATGACTATAACTCAAAGATAATATTTTTGAACTATAGTCATTATTTGAAATTATTCCTGAACTTAAATTTTCAGCAATATTTCTCCAGTATTCTAGTGTGTTGGAGCCCTTTGAGAATAGGCCTCCTATCACAATAATTGCGAGTGGAAGTCCTTGACAGCTTTGGACTATCTTCTTCCCAATTTCATCTAGTTCAAGAAAGCAGCAGTGATCTTCTCCAAAAACCTTGTTGCAAAACAATTTCCAGCTTGCATGTTCATCAAGAAAACGCATATGGTGAAGACAAGATGATTTGGCATAAACGGCCACGT